>OZ038505.1:1832500-1877500 GCA_964036315.1 Acanthosepion esculentum
GTTTTTGTTTTCGTAAAACCGTTATACTTTTTCCATTCTCATTTAAACCAGCTCCCTTTACACTGGAGATCTTTAGAGGGGCAGGCATGGTATATTTTAAATGTTATCTGTCAGATCGAATCTAATTTGACTAAGTGTAACTAATCATTATGGATATCAAGATTTTTGTACAGCTGACTCAGAAAATAAATATATGAAGAGAAATATGTGTAAATTGTCGGTTTGGACATACCAATTGACCTGTGTATCACGACACGAAAACGCCACAATGAAATCATCACGGAAACATTTCCTATTTTACTTTCTGATGTTTTTGTTATTCTACTTGTTGTCCATATTCTTGTTGTTGATGTCGCTTTAAATTGTTTTTTTTTGTTGTTGTTGCTCTTGTTGTTCGTTTTATTCTATGTGTATTTTCTCTTCCTGTTCGTATAGAGGTGTCTCTTTTTTCTGCTCCTATTTTTGTTTTCTTTTTCTGTTTTTGTTGTCCTGCTTCTTTGTGTCGTTGTTTTAGTTCTTGTTGATCTTTTTATGTTTTTTCTTCTTCTTCTTTCTTGCCTTTGGTTTTCTACTTCTTCTTCTTCTTCTTCTTCTTCTTCTTCTTCTTCTTCTTCTTCTTCTTCTTTACTGCCGTTGTTGTTGTTGTTGTTGTTGTTCTTCTTCTTCTTTACTGCCGTTGTTGTTGTTGTTGTTGTTCTTCTTCTTCTTCTTCTTCTTCTTGCCGTTGTTGTTGTTGTTGTTGTTGTTGTTGTTGTTGTTCTTCTTCTTCTTCTTCTTCTTCTTCTTCTTCTTCTTCTTCTTTACTGCCGTTGCTGTTGTTCTTCTTTTTCTTCTTCTTCTTCTTCTTTACTGCCGTTGTTGTTGTTGTTCTTCTTCTTCTTCTTGCCGTTGTTGTTGTTGTTATTATTATTGTTGTTGTTGTTGTTGTTCTTCTTCTTCTTCTTCTTTCTTGCCGTTGTTGTTGTTGTTGTTCTTCTTCTTCTTCTTCTTTCTTGCCGTTTTTGTTGTTGTTGTTGTTCTTCTTCTTTTTCTTCTTCTTCTTCTTCTTCTTCTTCTTCTTCGTATTGCTGCTGTTGTCTTTTTCTTGCTTCTGTCATTGTTGTTCATCTTATTACCTGTGTCTTTTTAATCTCCTTATTGATCTTCAATGTATTCTTCCTCCTTCAATCCACGCACCTTTCTTTCCTTACTCTTCATTTCATTCATGTTATTCATCATTTTGTTTTAGATTTCTACTGACACAAGTGCCTGATTTCTCTTCTTGTATTTTTAATTTCTTCTTTTCTTCTTCTTCTATTCATTCGCCAACTATTCTTCCACCTCCTCCTCTTCCCTTACACTGAATTCTTCTCTCTCTTCTACCTCCTCCTTCTCCTCTTTTTCTCCCACCTTCCTCAAAGTTTTCTTCTTCCTCATCCTTTTACTGTTCTTGTTATTCTTTCCCACCTACTCTACTCCAGCTATTCTTCCACTTCTTTCTTTCTGTCTGTCTGTCTGTCTGTCTTTCTTTCTTTCTTTCTTTTTTCTTTCTTTCTTTCTTTCTTTCTTTCTTTCTTTCTTTTATTTCTGACTTTCTTTCTTTCTTTCATTTATTTCCTATTCTCTCGTTCTTTCGTTCTTTCTTTCTTCAATTTCCGATTCTTTTTCTTTTATTTCCAGTTCTTTCTTTCTTTCTTTCTTTCTTTCTTTTTTCTTTCTTTCTTTTATTTCTGATGCTTTGTTTTTTTCTAATTCTGATCCCGTCTTTCTTTTATTCGTTGTTCTTTCTTTTATTTCTGATTATTTCTCCTATTTCTGATTCAGTCTTTCTTCTTTTATTTTGGATTCTTTCTTTCTTTCTTTCCTACTTTCCTTTTTTCTTTCCTTCTTTCTTTCTTTCTTTCTTTCCTTTTTTCTTTCCTTCTTTCTTTCTTTCCTTCTTTCCTTTTTTCTTTCCTTCTTTCTTTCTTTCTTTCTTTCATCTATTTCTGATTCTTTCCTCTCTTTCTGAATATTCCTCTTCTTCGATCTCCTCATATTCTCCTCCTCTTCGTCCTCCTCCTCCTCCCCTCTTCTTCTCCTTCTTCTTCTTCTTTTGATCGCTTCGTCTTTTTATTCAATCCTCCATTTCATTCCACATTGTTCATCATCAAAATTTATTTGTTTCGCTCTCCATCCTCAGCTAATTATCCGTGCTGTTCCCATCCGCATTTCATAAGATGTCTTCATTCCACCACTTCGCTTTTTGTAGCCCAGCTCCTTCTTCGCCATTACTTTTTCTTTGTCTCAATGAGAATTTCTCCTGCTAAACGCATCAAACATGTACATCTGCGCAACATCTGCCCCTCCCGACGCACACCTCAACAATGATTTCATTGCCCAGTCTCCCTTAGGTATCAACAAGTTTCGCCAAAGTCGTATATCAAAAGAAATAACTTTCGGCACCAATGCCAACTCCCATAACCCAACCGACAATTTTTTGTCCAGAAAATTCTTCTTACTTTGATGACAAAAAATACCAAAAAACCAAAACAATGCGTCTCCACAATCACCCAGAAAAAAACGTTATTTCTTTACTTACCAGTCGAGTCTACAGCAGCCCGAAGGCTTCCTAAAGTAAAGTTGTTGCTTTCCTTTTTCTCTTTTCATACAAACTTGAGTATTTTGGCTTTTTTCTTTTTCATTACCAAAAACTGTCGCCAATGACAAATGCGCCAAGCAGGAAATTTTCTTTTCATTTTTCTCTTATATTTTTGCTTTGTGTTCTGCCGGATTACTATCATTTTTGTTTTCGCCAACATTTGCACCCCCTCTTCTGACACGCAAACACACACACACACACACACACACACACACACACACACACACACACACACACGTGTCTCTTCCTCTTTCTTTCCTTTTCATTCATTAATTATTATTTATTTTCATAATTCTATCTCTAATCTTTTTCTATCTCTGATGCAGTCGTTGCTTCTTTTTGATTTTTTATTTCGTATTTTCTTCTATATCTGATTATTTATTGCTTCTAAATCTTCTTTCTTTTATATCTGATTCTTTTTTCTTCTATATCTCATTCTTTCTTTCTCTTTTCCTTTTTTCTTCTATATCTTCTTTCTTTCTTTCTTCTATATCTCATTCTTTCTTTCTTTATTTATTTATTTCTTTAATATCTCATTCTTTTTTCTTCTATATCTGATTCATTCTTTCTCTTTTTCATTTTTTCTTCTATATCTGATAGTTTTTCTTCTATATCTTTCTTTCTTTCTTTCTTTCTTTTATATCTGATTCTTTTTTCTTCTATATCTGATTCATTCTTTCTCTTTTTTCTTCTATATCTGATAGTTTTTCTCTATATATTCTTTCTTTATTTCTTCTATATCTCATACTTTCTTTCTTTCTTTCTTTCTTTTATATCTGATTCTTTTTCTTCTATATCTGATAGTTTTTCTCTATATATTCTTTCTTTCTTTCTTCTATATCTCATACTTTCTTTCTTTCTTTTATATCTGATTCTTTTTCTTCTATATCTGATAGTTTTTCTCTATATATTCTTTCTTTCTTTCTTCTATATCTCATACTTTCTTTCTTTCTTTTATATCTGATTCTTTTTCTTCTATATCTGATAGTTTTTCTCTATATATTCTTTCTTTCTTTCTTCTATATCTCATACTTTCTTTCTTTCTTTCCTTCTTTTACATCTGATTCTTTTTTCTTCTATATCTGATTCATTCTTTCTCTTTTTTTCTTCTATATCTGATAGTTTTTTCTTCTATATCTCCTTTCTTTCTTCTATATCTCATACTTTCTTTCTTTCTTTCTTTTATATCTGATTCTTTTTTCTTCTATATCTCATTCTTTCTTTCTTTCTTTCTTGTATATCTGAATTTTTATCTTTTATACTTGATACTTTCTTTCTGATATATCTAATTATTTTTCTTTATTTCTGATTCTGTCGTTCTTTCTTTCTTTCTTCTGTTCCTGATTTTTCTTTATTTTTCTTTCTTTTTTCTATTTCTAATTTTTCTTTCATTTTCTGTTCGTGATTTTTCTTTATTTCTTTCATTTCTGATTCTTTCTCCTTTTGCTGATTCTCTTTCTTTCATTCTTTCTTTTTTTCTTTCTTTTATTACTGATGCTTTCTTTCTTTCTTTCTTTCTACCTATCCCTTTCATTCAATATTTTACTATCTTTTTTCTTCCTTTCTCTGATACATTTTCTTTCTTTCTTTCTCGCCATTCTCTAAATCTAATTAATAAATTGTTTATGTTTTGTCCTTTTTATATCTGCATGAGACGCCGTCTTTCTTTCCTGATCTTTTTCCTCCTCCTTTTTCATCTCTCTCTGTATCTGCCTGTACAAATAATCACTATCTGCACCAGAAAGGTAGTTCTTAATCAATGAATATTGGAATGTTCAGAAGAATTTCCAGAATACGTTTAACAAATGGAATTCAGAAGGAAAAAGAAAATTATAACTTGAGCATGAATGAATAAACTAGAGATAAACTGTGGAGAGAATGGGATATAATCGAAGCAGTTGAAGAAATACATGACCGTGGGGAGGGGGAATCGATGGAAAGAAGGATCAGATGAAGAGGCCGAAGGGAAAAAAAAGGAGGTGGTCGCGGAGGCGCAGGAGGAGGAGAGATTATAAAGAAGAAATTCATGAAATAGATGAATAGAAAAATACTAAAAAGTAGAAGAGGGTGACGAGGAAAAAAGAAGGAAAAGAAGAAGGAAGTTAAGAAGAGGATAATGAAGTAGAAGACAAAAAGCAAGAAAGAGTGAAAGGAGAGGAGAAATGATAAAGAAAAAGAAAGAGAAAAAAAGAAGAGGTCATAAAGAAGAAGGTGATGATGATAATGAATTGAAGATTAAAAGAAGAAAAAGAAAATGAGAGCGAAGTAAGATAAAAAGGAGAACACAATAAGAAAATGAAGGAAACGTAAAAAGAAAAGAAAACAGGTTTAAAAAGAAAGAACAAAGAAGAAACAGAAGGAATTGAAAATCAAGAAAGAGAAAAAAACGAGATGAAATGTTGACAAAAGATAATAATGAAGAAGAAAGAGAAAATCGTATGGAAATTATAAATAAAGCAATAACAAGAAAATGACGTGAAATAAAGAAAAAAATGTAGAGAAAGATGAAAAAGAAGGAAAAAGTAAAAATGATGAAGAATTTTTTATCACTTTTTCCTTCTTTTTCATCTTTCTCTACATTTTTTCTTTATTTCACGTCATTTCTTTTGTTATTGCTTTATTTATAATTTCCATACGATTTTCTCTTTCTTCTTCCTTATTATACCGAATGAAGAATAAGAAGAATGAAAATAAAAGGAGAAGTTGAATGCCAAAAAGAAGTAGAAGACAAATGAAAAAAGGGAGAAGAAGAAAATAAAAAAAGGGAGAAGAAGAAAATGAAAAAAAAATAGGAAAGAATAAAGAGGAGATGAAAGGTTAAAAAGATAAAGAAAAAAAAAAGGAAGAAGAACAAAGAGAAAATCAGAAGTCAATCGTATTTTATCTCAATATCAAAGCAATGAAGTGCGAATCCTTCACTTCACATCGTCTTTGAAAATTCAATGTGATCTTAATTCATCCACTGAGATTACATTAGATTTTCTTGTACTGAGATTTCCAACACAAATTTATCGCAAATCCGATTGCGTCTTGTATATACTACTCAGCCTTAAGGAATTTCCTTGTGCTTTCACTGACAACAAACTAAGTTGCACTAAAACTAAAAGTGATTTTCAGAAAGGTAAAACTGATGGAATTTTAAAAATATTATTATTAAAAAGAAACACTCTTTAATAGTGATATTAATATTAACGTTTTCCTTTTCAGAAAACTTTCGTTATTAATTGACCAAGCAGCCAGTGCCAATCAAGTTACGTTTTCTTCCGCTCCTTAGACGTAGAGATGGAATAAATTAGTATCTGATCTCCTCAACATATATAGTAATTGTTATAAGCGTTTCCCTTATTCATTTCTTAATTCGTTTGCTTCTGGACTGGCATCAAAGTTTGCTGTTTTCCTTATCTCTACTGGTAATGGTAATATTACGCGTTTGGCTACACGAAAACATTCATTGACTGAGCAGCCAATGCCACTCCAGTTAGATTTTTCTTAATTCGCAGGCCCCCGGACTGGCATCAAAGTATAGTATCTTTTTGTCTCATCTCTAATAGTAATGGTAATAGCAGCCTTTTGCTTACAGGAAAACATTTATTGACGGAGGAGCCAGTGTCACTCAAATTACGCGTTCTTCACTTCCGGTCCATACGACTCGGATGAAGTTATAGTATCTGCTCTTCTGATCTCATATTTTAATGCTAATATTTGCTGTTGCCTTATAAGGAATCATTCAGCATTCACTGACCGATCGGCCACTGCTACTCGTTAAACTTTATTCCATCCCTGGCCAAAGTTTGGATCAAAGTGTAGCACTTATTCTCTAATGGTAGTGGTATATGTTATATCTTCATTTCATTGAATGAAGTTAGCAGAATCATGAAATATAATGTCGCTTGGAGTCGACGTAATCTTACTGAATTCTATTAGTAAGGCTACAAGGCTACAAAGCCCGCTCCCGGCTAGCAGAGAGTTCAACAAGATCCGACCTTCACGCGCTGCTAGCTCACGCTGGCGGCAAACGGTATTTACCTCGCTCCCCCACAAGGCAGGATCCGGCATAAGGCCAATATTTATGTGGGGCTAATCCGAGCCCGTAGGCTTGGGCAAAAATTCCCTGTAGAACACGCATAAACGGGGTCGGGTTTGTCTACCTCCCCAGACGACACTCTGCCCTTCGGTATAGCCTTGTCTGAGTTGCTCTCTGCCCAAAGGCAGTGAGTTCGAAAAAATCTAAGAGATTGCGCGCGGCCAGCTCTCGCTACCAGCAAGCGGTATTTACCTCACCTGCCCACAAGGCAGAATGCGTCACAAGGCTAATTTTTATGTAAGGCAAATCCGAGACTGTAGGCTCGTGCAGTAATTCCCCGTAGACCCCGTATACACGAGGTCGGGCCTGTCTACCTCCCCAGACGAGACTCTAACTATCGGCATAGATTCCTCTGGGTTAATTTTGGATAATTGACATCCATTAAACATGGCACGTGGAACTAGAACTGTCTACCCCAGTAAGCGAAATAAAGGGTTCAGTTTGACATTCCAACCACCTGAAGAAGGCCGGAGCGTTGTGATAAATATGGCGACAAAGATGACCACAATAGTCCAAATAATGTAAATAGTGTAGTTCCAAGTTGTCGAACTTTCTTTTTATTCCCTGGAATTTTGCCGAAAATGGATGTAAATTTCCTAGCAAAGTTGAGGTGAAATTTTCGCGGTGACGTTTGCATTTGACGTCATTCGGTAATATACGCTCAAAAATGCTTGTAGTGCCGTTTCTGCAGCTTCCAAGTCTTTACCTTTTCTTAATGCCATTTTTGAAGGTGTCAACAAATCATTCAGCTTGACCATCCGACCTCGGATGATATATCGGCCTTGTCAAATGTTCAGCCGCGTAGATTTGCAGAATTTTTTAAAATCATTAGAAGCAAATTGATTTCAATTATCGGATGCCACAGTGCCAGGTTCTCCAAATCTTGCAAAAAGTTCGCATAAGCATTTAATTGTTATTGCGGTACTACGTCGTTTACACTTTAATGTCTGGGGCAATTTTGTGAAACTCTCGACCACAATTAAATAGTATGAACCATTTAGCGGTCTAGCAAAGTCCATATATAGTCTTGTCCACGGTTGATCAGTGCATGTCCATGCCTGATCATTATATGTAGTGATTTTGCTTGTGAAATACAATAATTAGATTTTCTAACTGTATTTTAAATATTTTTGTTTAACTTTGGCCAATAAACTCATCAAAGACTTCATACTCACTTTTCCTAGATGTCCTACATTACAAAATCCCCCCTTTTTAGTGATAACAGAATTACTACTCTTTCCGTTTACAAAAGTACTCTATCACAAATAGCAGATGCTGTATTATTGTTACCAGGATTCATTTTAGTTTTACTCTTTTCCGATTTAATGTCATTCATAGTTTTTGAAGAAACGTATCCTATTTAGAATTGATTTTGATATCGTCTATCGTGGCCAGCATTTCTATAATACTGTTACACAGGCTTTTAATTTCGCATTCGGATTCAAGCGGAGCAATCCCTTTATCTTCAAAATGTCCATTACATTTTGATATGAATCTGGACACGCTATCTGCGTGTTCCAGTTTTTTGGACGATAGCAATCCCATCTTGAAATCACGGTTCAATACAATCGTAACCCAACGCTGTAGTTTATTTGCAGTAAATGTTGGAACCCTTTTCTTAGAACCGACTATACTTAATAATGGACGATGTTCAGTTTGAAGTATGAATTCTTTCAAATATTATCCTTTTACAGCAAATATAAGAGCAAGCGCTTCCTTTTCATGTTGACTGTAGCATTTTTCCTTTCGTCAAATTTCTTGAAGCGTGGCTGACTGATTTCACTGTATAGTCTTCAAATATATATCCCATTAGCTCTTCTATGCAGTATTCGCTCGTGTCCGACGCTACTATTATCTATCGTTGCGGGTCATAATGTATTAGTGATAACTCTGATGTTAGTAGTTTTTTTCATTCCTTGAAAAGCTTTTTGACTTCCTGTCGACCAATTCTATTTCGTACTCTACTTAAATAAATTAATCAAAGGTGCTCGCTATTTGTACGTATCTGGTACATAAATATTATAATAATTGCTAATCCCAGAAATGATTGTAGTTTCACCAAATTTATCCGAGGGCATGATTTTAATGGCTCTTGTTCTAGCGGGATATGTTCTTCTTCCTCCTTTTTCGTCGTTTATCTGACCTAAATATTTAATATAATCCATAAAGAATTGACACTTGTGTTCACTGAGTTTGGAACCGTAATCATGTGGTATATGACATGCTTGCTCAAACAGTTTTACGTGTTTTATTTTCGTAGCACTCTTAATAAGTATATCATCTATTTAAGAGACGGCATTGTATAATCCAGCTCACACCGTATCCATTATCTGATGGGAAATACCTGGGGCTACTTTTATACCAAAGGGTAATCTTCTAAAAATATAGAGTGGTTTATGTGTATTAATTGCCAAATACTTCTGGCATTCCTTATCCATTTCGACTTGAAGATATACCTAAGATAGGTCAATTTTTGAAAAGGAATTACCACCATTTAATTTAGCAAATATATCATCTCAAGTTGGTAGGGGATATACATGTCGAAAAATCTGCACATAAACGAATCTTATATTTTTTTCTAATATAAACCCTCGGGTGGCCAATTCTGGATAATATATTTTTTCAATATCTCCGCGGTTTTCTAACCAATCAAGTTCGGTTTTAACAGAGTCCTATGTAGCTAACGGTATATTTTGGGGGGTTTAAGAACTGGTATCAAATTTTCTTTTAATTTAAATGAAATTTATACATATTCCCAAATACTCTGAGAAAAATATATTTTTAGTTTACTCAGTGTTTCTTTAGCTGTTATATTTTTTTTCTGAAGAACAATTAATTTTTCCGTAGTTCAAATAATTATAGCCAATCGACGCCTAATAAATTCGAATTCGAATTTATTAATACGTAAGCATCTGCTTTCTTTTGTTTTACACGCAAAAGCGATGTTACACATAATTGTCCCCAAAACTTATTTCTTGCCCCATATTCCTCTTGCAAATTTGTCGGTTTTCCTAAGTTAGGCTTGCCAATTCTGTTCCAAGTTTGTTCAATAATTACAATATCGCTTCCAGAGTCCAACTGAAATCTCACCCTAGCGGTATTCATTTTTACTGTCGCGAATTTTCTGTTATTTGTACTTCTCTTTTTTTTTTAGCTGGCAGTACTACTTTCAGCAAGTTAATTTGTGTATGTCTTTTCGACTTGCAGTAGCTCCGTTTCTGACCTGCACTTACACAAAACATTTTTGGGTTTTAAATGGATAGTCCTTTTTTAAATGAAGCCTACCACAGTTAGAGCATTGGTTAATTTTGGCAGTATTTATATTTATTTATTTTGGTGCCACTCTCTTTTTTCGAACAATTTGTACTTCTGACGTGCAATTTTGTTCGATTTTCGCTGCATCCTGCCTTAAATTGACATTTTTTTTATTCCGCCACGGTCTGTATCTTTAACTTTGAATCCTGTTCAAATTTTGTAAGGATTCGAAAGCATATTGCGTTCAAAATATTTAGATGTTGGTATGCCGCTAAACAAAATCAATTAACCAATCAACCATTGAGGCTTTATAAATACAATACATGAGCATTAGAACATTATTCAAATGTTTCTTTCAGTGGGAGCTTTATGTAATTTTGCACATTGGAGAAACATCAAAATCAATAACAAACAACGCGCATGCACGAAATTAAAAATATAACATGGCGACAATTTACCCATCGCATCCTGTATAGTCTCAATCAAGTATATACTGAATTTAATGTTGTATGGTATTTTCCTTATAATCAATCCTATAAGTCAGAGAACGCAGTTTTTATTATTTTAGTGACGGGATATTGTTGCAGCTGTTAATTTAAAACCATATTTCGGTATGAATTAATTAGTCATAAATAGTATTTCAACACGATGTGTAAACACATATTGTATATTAATTGTTCTCATCTATCTGCAGTTATCAAAATTAATTCGTTGGAATATAAAAAGAAGCGTTTTACATCGGTTCCTCTGACAGACTTATGAACCCTGAGAGAAAAAATTAAAATATAATTATTAAAAAATAAATAAATGAATAACTAAATGCAGTAAATCTGTAATTAGCCGAGCTCCAACCCAGTATTTTTAATCTTTTCAAACCAAGCAAGGCGATAATGCCACTAAGACACGGGTGATTACCTGGACTGATAGTGAATGACAAAGCTTTAATAAGAAGAACGGACAATAAAAGAATAGTATTCAGAAAGGAATAAGATGGCAACTGACATTGCAGTTACATTTTTTAAGGTTGTTGGTAGCAAGGAAATAAGAAATCTCTAGAGAGTGCCACAGATGGGAAGTGAGAGAAAGGAAAGCATTAGAATAGTACTGACTATCTATTTCAAACTTAAAACGACGTGGTTAATCACATAATTCGCTAGAATCTATGTCGTTGTGGTGCCAAGGAGAAACGTTCATTAGAACAATTGTCATGAAAATATTTATAGGAAAGACGGAGAGGGAACCGACGTTACGTTGGTGGGAAATGGATGGGTGCCAGACAAGAACCGATAACATACCAGACCCTTCTTTGAATTATGTCGAGAATCTCGCGATAGATCATCATCATTATTCGACCGTAGTCGGGATCATCGAACCAATGCGAACGATCCTTTCTTTCGCTGTATAGTAAGTGATACGCCAGCGCTACATACAGTTTTGAATTAAGAGTGACTTTCTCCTAGACCGATTGCCTTGGGTTGCAAACGGTCTAGGAGAACCCTCTCTGCGCTGCTATTTACCCATAACTGCGGGGAGAAGAGGAAGATTCATATCCCAAGTTTATTATCATGTAAGTGAATGTAGTGGATCCGACTGGAATTCGAACTCGGCTATCCGATTCCTCAATCCGAGCCGCTATCCATTATTGCACCGTACATCTTCAGGATTATATAGCAGGAGCTAGGTATGGAAGCTAAATTAAATGCACAGACGGATGACAGATTTATAAAAGTGAAAGCTGGATTCTAACGAGAAAACTTGTATGGCAGGACAGAGTGAAACAAACTTCCATGCAGCAAACCAATCAATCGATTCAATATAATCACTTCACTTCATGTCAGTAAAAAAAACAAACCTTGAGACATAGGATTCACAATATCTTGCTCTCCTCGATATTATTATCAACCAGGCTGATGTTGGGCAAAACGTTTCGTACACGGTTTGGAGGAGAGCAGTTTCTTTTTGGAGGGGTTAGAATTTAACATCTTCATTTGTACGTCTAATCCTTAATCGGCAAGAGTAAATAGATGAAAGATTTTCTGAAAATACATACATATAATTTAAATATATTTAATCTTTGGCTTTATTTTGGGTGAAAAGAGAACAAATGAAACGTGAAAAAAAGTAACTGCAAGCTTTTTTTTTAAAAGAATTGCAATGTCTGCATTATAATTCTGACAAAAACGATGTCTCAACTATGACCAAAGTTGTCCATTTTTCATCTGGACAAGAAGCGTGACGAAGAAAAACGGAAGAAGATCATACGATCTTTATCAATTTGGGGCTGGAATTGAGCCGTTCAGGAGTTAACAGAATGTCATATACTGAGTGCCACAATCGTGTAACAGCATGGGATAACTGTCTACCCAACAAAATGTTTAATATCTGAAAAGAACAAAACAAAACAAACAAACACTAAACTAATTGAGTTTCTTTTTTCCAGGTTTTCAGATAAGACATTTAGCCATCTTGATACCATTTATCTTAAGAATCACTGGGAAAAAAACCTTTAAGTTATTCAGCTAGAAAGAAAACGGGTTAAATCGTTTCATGCCAGCCACACCCTCTTCCATACTGAGAAATATTGTGAGTAAAATGATCATTTAGGCCTTCACTAATGGTATCAACGTTTATACGCTGGCTTCCATCTTCTAAGTCCATTCAAGAACCATCAAGAGAATGGTGAATAAGTTTAAAAAGAGGGAACAGTAGAGAGGGAAACTGGATCTGGAGATTGCAACAGCAAGAGGGATCATCATTTCATCTTAGAGCGAAATACATTCTTATTGCTTAAAGTAGAGTTCAAATGTGTTATAAAAACCTCTGAGAATTCCAGTAAGTTATCTTTAATCATTTCTAAGATAAAACGGTTCAATGCTTAATCTACCAATTAGAAAAGTTTACTGTTACACGATTTGGACAACTTTGCTGTTACACTCGATATTCCCTGATTCTCATCAGACGACCAGCTTCTAAAGGTCGATGTTCGGGCCAAATTATTGACTAGGATGTATCAACGCTGATTTTGAAAGACAAGTACATTTTCCCACTTGGGAGATGGTATCACAAAGATAACGATGAAACGATATCGATTTTTGGTCTGAAAATCTTTTGTGTGAGTGATTACATATATTACTCTGTGTCCGCCGCTAAACACGCAACCGCCGAGATTTGTTCACTGGGCTGCCTTTTAGCGGAACGAGAAGGCAAAGCTACAGAATTTGCGATGTCCAAGGAGAAAGTAGGCTCTATATGTCGTGACGTAAGCCAAAAAGTCTCAAGTTTCGTACATAACGAGCTTCTCTAATTTCTACCCACCGATTCTAGGAAGTGTTCTGACAGCCGCCGGAAAGTGCGACACTGAGATCCGAAGACACTTTGAGATGATCAAAATGGCACTCCAAAAGATAAGCAGGCCAATTAAGAGACAGAAAACTATCATTAGAAACGAAGAAAAGATTACTGAAGCGTTACGTGACATATCTCTTCTTATAGGGCAGCGAATGCTGGACAATTTCCTCAAAGATTAAGACACTTGAAACAACAAAAATATGGTTCTACAGAAAGATGCTGAACATTCCATGGACCGAACATGCGAGCATCGACAATGTTTTAGAGAAAATGGAAGCAAAAAGAACATTTGAACTCAACATCAGGAGGAGCAGATGAAATTTCTGGGGCACGTAATGAAGAAGGAGGGCTTGGAAAATCTGATACTCACAGGACAGATTAAGGGAGATGAAATCAACGTGTAAAATCTTGAATCTGGCGCAAATAGATCATAGAACAGTGTTTGGGAGAAATAACAGAAAGAAAAAATATTAAGAGCTACAAGGGACTGGAAGATGTGGATGGCCATGATCGCCTACGTACTGAAAGGGGCGCAACATATAAAAGAAAAGATATTGTCCTATTGTCCTCTACGAATTTTTGATGTTTGAAAGAGTTCTTTGGGTTGAAAAGAAATGTAAAATTTATGCTAATTTATTCTGTTCTGATAATGAATAAATATCACTCGATACTTGATAGTTTTTTTATTTATTAATAGTTGACCCAATGCAAGGTCCAAGGGTCACTCAATTACTGAGTGTTATTTTAAAGGAGAGGAGGGGGTAAGTAAGATAGTATTATGAGTAGGAGTAGAAAAGATATATGTTGACCTTGGGCATAAAGAGATCAAGATTGTAATTTTCAGGGAAGCAGTCTCTCGGAAGACTCTTCCACAAAAGTAACAATTCTGAACAAGAAGCTGTTTAAGTGGAACTTGCTTATTATCAAAAGAGCACGAACAGAATGGGGTAGTTTACCACCGTGAATACGGCATGGTGGGACCTAGCTGTCATTGTCAGAACTGGTGGGACTAAGGAATGTAACTCGTTTGAACAACAGCCATAGTAATAGCGATATAGCAATGAAAGGCTGAGTGTGTTTTGTTTGTGAGATAAGACTTGAAGAGTGGAGAAAATTGTTTCATATTTAAACAAATATACAGATATTTATGTACGAATTTCAATGACAATCCCATGATTCGTCTTTTCGGTGGAATTTATTCATGTATACGCGTCTTAAAGACAAAAATAAAGCTTGTCTTAAACGAATCAGAGGGTAGATTATTCTGCTCGCCACAATACAGTGTTGATATCTATGTCTACAAAGACGAAGTGCGTGGTTGAGTCGGTCTAGTACACGTCGGAAGTAACAACAGTTTCTCCAGAAAATGGAGGAAACGGTTTCGAAATCTGCGGCAGAGGGTATATTTCTCTTTAGAAAGGATTTTCGAATAATCTGCTCGTTAGACGAAAATTAAAATACTGTTAAATACATAAACGGAGAGTCTACTCAAACATGGGAATCCACTAAAAATAACGTTTAAGTTATATATTTTTTGTTTGTGTGTGTGTGTGTGTGTGTGTGTGTGTGTGTGTGTGTGTGTGTGTGTGTGTGTGTGTGTGTGTGTGTATGAAGGTACCCCAAAAGTAAAGAGATTCATAGGGTTAATTTGTTTATATAAGTTTTGTATTTGATTTGCCACCACGTTTAATTATTAAACAATATGTTTGTTTATTTTCCTGTGCCGGCCGGAATATTCAAGCAGTCTTATTAAAGAAAAATATGCGCTATCCAGCGGGATACGAAACAGCGTCCCTCTTGTAAGGCGAAACCGTTGTTAAATCCGACGTGCTTTAGACGTTCTTTTCTTAGTTGTGGGTTTTATGTAGATTTGTCAATTGGCTAAAATTATATCTCGCATGTGATAAATAATTTAACGTGTTGGTCCCGTTGATAGCCTCCCCGATAATGCAGCCTTTTCCGTCCCGAAAACTACATGTTGTTAAATACTTCTTCACCGATGTGCTCTAAGGCAGGGAGACACCACATATATATATATATATATATATATATATATATATATATATATATATATATATATATATATGTATATATATATATATATATATATATGTATATATATATATATATATATATATATATATATATATAGATAGTATAATCCAGGAGAGTTCTATTAACACAACATAGAATTTAAAATATGTAAAAACTGACTTACAAAAGAGCGTTCAATGCTGATTTTCATTAAACAGAGCAAATTGTCTTTACATTTGGAAATCGGATACTTTAATTCCAATTATAATTTGTCTTAATCTTAATCCTATCTTAATTCCAATTGTAGAGAAAAGTATACATATAAAATTTAACCCATTAAAGTGCTTCGGAATTTCGGAAACCACCGAAATGAACTTTTCTCCTGGATTGCATGTTGGACTTTCTTTGGACCAGTTTTTGGGTCGGTATCACACTAAGCGGTGCGTAACACATGGACATTGCAGATATGCTTCAGATCATGCCTACTGTGACAATAAAATCGAACATGTGAGCGTGTTTAGGTCTTGGATGGATCCATGTTACCTTGTGCTTCTCATCTTGACAAAAGAGGTTGTTGTATATAGCTAAGCTGAACTCAAAGCAAAGTTTGTCAACCAAAGAAGAGCGAATGGCAAGGCCAAATCCCTCTTCTCATTTCTCACCCAACGTCCTGATTTGTCTTCCTTCCGTTAGATGATCCTCATCAGATAGTTGGGTTTCAGAAAGTGCCTCAATTGATGGGTTGAAGAACAGATTGGTAAAGTGTTTCTGCCAGCGCCCCATTATACCTAGAGAGTCCCTGATTAACGTAGAGTCGTCCTTAGATTAGACTGGAATCAGAGAGGCTGAAGATGGACCAAAGGCAGTACTTAACAGGAAAAAGAAGTCGCCTTGAGTTGGGCTGATGAACTGTGGCATCATTTTCATCAAACTCATCTCTATGTTTCCACTCATAAAGCCCGAGAATATACGCATCAATTCAGAGAATCTGGTCCTTGAAGTTGTTCCTGGAGCCAACAAAGGTAACCTCGTTAAAGGCGTCTGAGAACTGATGGTATTTAGCAGACTGAGACTGCATAAAATTTACTACATTAAAGTGCTTCGGAATTTTGGCACCACCGAAATGAACTTTTCTCCTGACTTGCATGTTGAACTTTCTTCGGACCAGTTTTTGGTCGGCATAACACTCAGACATACATGTTTCAGATTATACATACTCTGACAAGACAATCGATCATGTGAGCGTGTATAGGTATTTGATGAATCGATGTTACCTTGTGCTTCTCATCTTGGCAAAGGAGTGTGTTGCATATAGCTAAGCTGAACTCAGAGTAACGTTTGTCAACAAAAGGAGAGCGAATGGCAAGGACAAATCCCTCTTCTCATTTCTCAAACCTCGTCCTGATTTCACTAGTGTGTCCTGAATTCATTTCTGTTTGGTGATCCTCAAAAGATAGGTGAGTTTCAGAAAGTTCTGGTATGTCAATGTTAAGTCGCTGAAACTCTCTTGAAACTACGTTTGGATTGCCAGAAACTTGGAGATCAAGCAATGATCTGAAGTTCCAGCAGCTAAAGTTGAGGGATGTGCATTCTTTCGCATATTTTTGGAGTTTTTGTAGCAACTTTGTTCCTGTTATGATGAAGAGCCGTAGTCGCAGTAAACTAAACAGTTAGAAAAGATAGCAGGCAATGTTGGATGCACATTTTCTAGCGTCTTCCCAAGAAGTTACATGAGAGGAGCTCTCCCTAAATAGGACTTCTCAGAGACAGGGGTTTCCAGCTAAATCAGCCTCTATCATTCTGTAAGCAAGATATATATGTTAAGAAACATTTCCCCGCCTTTTGTGCAAATTTATGCTTGTAGGCTTCGAACTACTTTGTTCTGCCAAAGTTTCCATTCCACCGTCGTCAAATAACATTGAAGAAAAAGGAAATGTGTTAACAGTACATCTGTGCAGCATTGTATTATGGTGATGGATGATTGTACATCACATACACCACTGTATAAATCTTGACAGCAAATATCCAGTGAAAAGTAGGTGGAAAATAACCGGCAGCAACTTCGATCGCAGCTATATATGAACTTTCTTTCTCGACAGTGTGCGAGTAGCTTTTTTGTTTCTACTGATGTGAAATCCAGCAAACTTTTGGCATTTCCCAGGAGTATATCTCGCCCTTGAATCGGTTCAGAGAATATCACTTTTTTAAACACCTGCACAGCGGGAAGATAGCTATCAAGGAATTGGATAAGCAGAGCCGTTAAGATTATCAAAGACATAGATAGATCTGAATAGACTGAGTCTGACAGACAGACAGACAGACAGACAGACAGACAGACAGATAGATAGATAGATAGATAGATAGATAGATAGGACCAGACTGATATAGATATGAACAGACTGAAATTTATATATATATATATATATATATATATATATATATATATATATATATATATATATATATATATATGTATGTATGTCTATATAAATATACAGACCGGTATATATATATATATATATATATATATATATGTGTGTGTGTGTGTGTGTGTGTCTATATAAATGTACAGGCTGATATATATATATATATATATATATATATATATATATATATATATATATGTGTCTATATACATGTACAGACTGATATAAATATATATATATATATATATATGTTTATCTAAATGTACAGACTGATATATATATATATATATATATATATATATATATATATATATATATATAGATAGATAGATAGATAGAAAGATATGAACAGATATATAGAGTGAATATATATATATATATATATATATATAAATACATATATATCTATATGAACAAACTGATATATATATAGAGAGAGAGATAGAGATAGGTAGATACAGAGATAGGTAGTTATGAACAGCCATATATATATGAGTGTGTGTGTGTGTGTGTGTGTGTGTGTGTGTGTGTGTGTGTGTGTGTGTGTGTGTGAAGAGATAGATATAAACAGACTAGGATCGATAGAAAAATGGGAATTTTTCTATCGATCTTAGTCTGTTCATATCTATTGAGATAGAGATATGAACAAACTGATATATATATATATATATATATATATATATATATATATATATATATATATAGCAAGAATATCTCCGACTGTTGCCAAATCAGTCGGGTTTCTATCTCGGCTTGAAACAATCAGAAGTCTAGCCACACTGTTGAGGTGTGAAACAGCGAAGCAGTCTGTCTGTCGATGATTATATATATATATATATATATATATATATATATATATATATATATATATAGAGAGAGAGAGAGAGAGAGAGAGAGAGATAGATAGATAGATAGATAGATAGATAGATAGATAGATAGATAGATAGATAGATAGATATGAATACACTGAAACAGAAAAAAATAGATAGGAAAAGCCTGATATAGATATATATGAACAGACTGATATAGATCGATAGAGAGATATGGATAGACTGATATACATAAATAGATAGGGACAGACTGACATATGCAGGCATATATGAGCCTATTGATATAGCCATATAGAAAGATATGGGCCGACTGAGATATATAGTGATATACGAACAGCCAAATATGTAGATAGACATGAACAGACCGGGATACATAGAAAAGTAGTTATTAACAGATTGATATATATAGATTGATATGAATAGATTATATATTAGAAACGTCCCCGTCTATTCACCCATTGACATTAACCTTAACTCCGTGTTCACCAAGAATTCTATCCCACCTACGTCCATCTAATCAGTTATCCTCCGAAGATTATTACATGCATGCACGAATGCGCAATACCCCTTTCTATGACCATACTATCATGGTGTTATATGGAAAATCAATTTGTACCATGATTTTCCAATTACTGTCGCAAGTAGAAAACGTGATAAATAAACAGGTCAGTCAACGTAAGATATATGTCCGCTACGTAGAAATATATACTCTCAAATTCACATAAATTTATCTACGAACTTAATCAAAATCTTATTCCCATTCTTCGACGTAGAATACAGTAACAACATTTTTAGCACCTCAATGTATAAAGAAAAGACCAGAAACTCTTGCTACCTTACTTTTAAGAGTGAATGCTACAAAATAGCAGTGATAAGAAACTTTCTAAAGAGAGCACACGAGAATTCATCCGCTCGTCTACTTTTCCGTAAAGAACTCAACAATGCAAAACATATACTAGTTAACAATGGTTTTCTTAACCACCTAAATCGACCATCAGTTTGTCTATTTCTTTCCAAAGTAAATAATAACGATACTGAACACACAGATAAAAACAATAACATAAATATCTTCGACAAAAGCCAAATACACTTTCACTATAAACAAGATGAATCTTCACTTAGTAATATCATAAGGAAATACACTGTTCAAGTTTACCCAAACAAAAAAAATTAAATTAATTATCTATTACAAAAAATATAAAAACAGGTAACCTTATCCTTAAATATAACAACACACCTGAAAAATCAAAACAACAAAAAAAAAACGAACATTATTTACGGGGTCAAATGCCTCTTAAAGTTCCTGACCAAACCGAATTCATAAATAATTACATCGGTCACACAACTACATGCCTATACAGACGACTTACATTACACCTATCTGACCACGGTTCTATTAGAATCCATTTAAACACACAAACATATCAGAATTCATCCAAACATACTAGCAGAAAATACAAATATAATAACCTTATCAACATGTAAAAAAAAAGATTAAAAAATAATGGAAGCCTTAATAATGAAAGAGAAAAAGACAAAATTCAGTAATATTATCTACGGACATGGCCACAATGTGTTGATTGAGCTCGGAAAATAAAATATCCCTATAAGTCTAGATACAAAACCTATACATCCAGTTAAAAAGTAAAAATAAAATCATCCTTAATAATGGCTAAAAGTAAAGACTAAAATGCTCGCAATGACAGAATATTAGGACAGTTTCTGCACACTCTCTGCCCAGGAAATAAAAAGCTTAATGGCAGTACCTTGTCTCTCGTCTTTAATAAACATGTTTATATATATATAGTGTGGGGGGGGAACAAATATTCGTACACATTCAATTTTTTAATTAATTGTATTTCCAACTAATGAATAAACATACTTTTCATATAATTAACTGTACACAGATGCATAATAACGAAATATGCATAGAAACCAGAAAAAATGATTCAATAGAAATAAATCCCATTTATCCATTTTAATAGGTGAAAAAAGTATTCGTACAATTCCGATTTCAGATTTAAACCTTTTAAATTGCTTTAATACTCTAGATTATTCAAGTGGAGTGTTCTAGAATATTCCAATAATGTGGAAAGTAGTTAGTTTTAGCCTAAAAATACAAACAGAACATTCTGTAATCGATATTCGTTGAAGAAGTGTATCATCATGACAAGAGGCAAAGAATTCACAAATTCGTAAAATGAACTGATTGTTAATTCTGGAAAGAAAGTAAAAATTACAGAAAAATCTCAGACAACCTGTATATTCCATTTACTACCATTAGTTCATTCATTGCAAGATATAAAAATTCAAAACTGTTGAAAACCAAAGAAGAACAGGTGCTTCACGGAAGACTTCTTCAAGATCTTCGGAAGATATTTTGGAAGAAAATTTAATGATTTTTGTTGAAAATCATGAACATCCTCCAGATTGGCTCTCCCAACAAGAACTAAAATTTGCAAATCATTAATTGATTATTACAAGAGGAGGTGGTGGATGTAGAAGGGAATAATTGCTATTCTACAAAGTATTAAATGAAGATAATGTATTCTTTTTTTGCATTGTACAAATATTTTTCCCTTAAAATGGATAAATGGGATTTATTTCTATTAAATCAATTTTTTTTCTATGCATATTTATTTATTATGCATCCGTGCACAGTTAAATATATGCAAATATGTTATTTGATAAGTTGTAAATAAAATTAATTAAACATTTGTATGCGTACCAATATATGTTTCCCCTCCCCACTGTGTGTGTGTGTGTGTGTGTGTGTGTGTGTGTGTGTGTGTGTGTATTCATGCATGTTTCATTAAATGATATAGACCAGTGCTGTCTATTTATTTTATGTAAGTTCTTTTCATATCGTCTGATAAGCTTAATAACATTATTATTAAACGAAGAAAGAAAATCACAATATTGATACATATTTTTTAATCCAATCTGAGCTTTCGGCTTACATAAGCCATTATCGAAGATGACAATTACACAATATATTTAAGCAATACACGAACAAGAAATTGATGATAGTCTTATTTGTTTACATGGATGATTTCCAAGCAACGATAAACACGTGCATATAAGACGCTGAAAGCGAAAATCGCACCACAGCTCATGACGTCACACATGACCACGAGAGAGTGAATCCGATGAGTATTGAGTATGGAAAGCCGTTGGTATAAACCAATGGCTTCTGTCACCAATTATATATATATATATGTGTGCGTGTGTGTGTGTTTGTGTGTGTCTGTGTGTGTGTCTGTGTCTGTGTTCTGATATAATATGAAAGAACTGTCAGATTAATGATCCTAAGTTCTTTACTATTTTTTAATTCATTTTTAAAAGACAGTGCTCGATACAGAAGTAGAGGCTAAATTTAAATGGATTCCAAACATCGCTTGAGGATAAAACAGTCATTCAAATGTTAACGTCTAATATTGAAATTAAACTTGAATATGGATGACCAGTTTCGAAACATAGTAATTTCTGTTTCGCGATGAAATTATATTTTCAAAAAATAATTATATATATATATATATATATATATATATATGTGTGTGTGTGTGTGTGTGTGTGTGTGTGTGTGTGTGTGTATCATTCGCAGGATGTACTGTTTCGCTGTATCACAGTTCCTCGGTGCGACTAGACATCCGAATGTCTCAAGCCAGGATTGAAATCAACCGATTTGGTTTCAGTCAGAGTTTCTGCCGGTGAGCTATCTTCATTTGATAGAATGGGGCAGCTAAATCTAGCCTATTGTTTTTAAGAATGTAAACAAATACCAATCAGCCATAGGGCTGTATTCATTTTACTGAAAATTTTTGCATTAGCGCATGTGACTCTTGTTTATATAAAATCAGATTGTCATTCAACAGGGCTCAATTGAAATATATTAGCAAGAGTATCCGCTCTGTACAAGTACATTTTAAAGCATTTTAGCGCACAAATATATACTGGTCAGTAAATGTGTTTAAATCTTCCTTAAATGTCATGCGTATTCATGTCTATTTTCGATTAATGTTTGTCATGGCAGAAGGTTTTTCGCAGCAATCTGTCTTAACTATCTGCGTCAGACTGGTTACCAAACAGGCTATTCATTATGTGACAGGTTTTACCATGTCTGTTTTCGATTAATGACTGACATGGCTGAGAATTGTCCGCTATTTTTACTGTTAATTTCAGCGGTAGACCAGTTACCACCGAACGATGTCATGCGTGATCAGGTCTTTTTTCGGTTAATTATTGCCTTGGCAGAAGAATTTTTGCAGTACTCTGTCTTATCTTTCACTCAGACTGGTTATCAACCAAGGCTATTATTTATCTGCCATGCGTGATCACGTTGCTTTTCGATTACTTATTGACTTGACAGAAGAGTTTTTGCAGTACTCTGTCTTATCTTTCTCTCAGACTGTTTATCAACCCGGGGCTATTTTTTTAGATGTCATGCGTGATCATGTTTCTTTTCGATTAATTATTGACTTGTTAGAATAATTCCATCAGTAGGCTGACGTTACTTTCTGTCATAGACGGGTTGCCAACCTATTGGATCCAGCTGGATTTAACCCATAGCCTTGGGGACGAGATGGAGTCATACCTTTCTCAGTGTTATTTGCGTGTAAGTCAATGTAACCTTCTCGATTGTAATTCGATATCGGTTCTCAGGTTTCGCATTTCAATGCATTATCCATTAGAACCTGCTTGTATATGTCCGTATCTATAAACATGTATGGATCAATATGTATGTCTAAATATGTATGTGTAAATATATATGTGTAAATATGTATGTCTAAGTATGTATGCGTAAATATATATGTGTAAATATGTATGTCTAAATATATATGTGTAAATATATATGTATAAAAGTATGTGTTTAATATCTATGTGTAAATATATATTTGTAAATATGCGTTGCTTACGATGTATTCTAGATTTGTTTATGATGAACAAAAAATATAGTCCACTTCATAATATGTCAACGGTCGTAAATATCAAAATCTGCAATATTGACAATTGACCGTGAAGTTTCCGGGCCGCTGGTTCCCTCTCACGTTATTTCATCGAAAGTCTCTTCGTTTTCCTTCATCAACTTTCGTTGAGTGTCTCTCCGGCAACAAATAGGGATGGAAAGAATAAACATTGATGTAATTAGATCATCGAAATGCAATTACTGAACGCAAACCCCGAACAGCGACATCTCACGGCTGTCATGTTCACTAGATTTCACAGTGCACTCAGCTGGAGGCTTTACTCTTAAATGGAGTTGTTCCCCTTGACCGACTTGACTCTCTGCTAACGTCACCACCATCAGCTTGGTCCAATGAAATAACATAAACTGAAACTCATTGTAGCAGCAGCAGCAGCAGCGTTGGCATCATTCATGTAACGACTATCGTAGCAATGACATGTGTTCTGTAAAGCGAGAGCGGAAAAGATAGGAAACACGTAATGAAATATGATAGAATAGATGATGACATTATTAATATATCCAAATATACTGAGAAAATTGAAGCGGATTTCAAGAGATCTTTAATCACATTGTCCGCAACAATTGTAATAATAATAATAATAATAATAATAATAATAATAATAATAATAATAATAATGATAATAATAATGAACACCACCCAGACCCGGTTACGGAGATAGGACCTGTTACAATTCTATGGGACTACACAATACACTCTGACAGAACAATCAAAGCCAACCGCCCAGACATTGTTATTAAAGACCACAAACAAAATAAGTGCCACCTTATTGATATGGCAGTCCCTGCAGACTGCAATGTATCTTTGAAGATATTCGAAAAGCTGTCAAAATACAAGGACCTTGAAATAGAAATCTCAAAAATGTGGCATGTGGGAACATCAACAATCCCTGTTGTAGTTGGAGCCCTTGGACTGGTTGGAAAAGATTCTAGTAGACTAATTGAAGGGATCCCTGGAATTCCATGCCTCAAAGAGATACAAAAAGTTTCTGACAAGTACAGAAGGGCTTTACCTATGTAATTATTTATTTATTTTTTTGCAGTGGAAAGTGTCATGATGCCATTTCTAACCTTAGGTCCCTGGGCGGGACCCGGAAAGAAATGTGTAAACGCCAGATATCAAAGAAAATAAAAATAATAACAATAATAATAATAATATTAATAATATGATTGATGTAAGGGAAGAGCGCGATTTAAGTAATGAGAAGACACTGTGTATAACAATGCTTAACTAAACAATATTTCACCTGTATGTCTCTCATTAAGTTATATTTATAAATTGCATACAAGTATAAAATATAGAGAATTTTAAGTATTCTGTACAAACGTCGATTGTCTTGATAAAAACGGTTCTACTGTTAATCAATGCAACCAAACGAATAAAATGCAACCAACGTCAATGAAATGCAACCTAAACGTGTGTAGCACGATGGGGAACATTCTGATCTTGAAATTTTCCGTTAGTTCATTAGTTAGAAAACAGTTTAGTATAAAATTTTTGGAACTCTCTTGTCATTATTACCCGACCGAAACAACCAATAGTCGAAGAGGATATTAAATAATATGAAGGAAAATCGTGCTGGGAGGCTTTTTGTTTCTAAGCCACTGAGATATAAGGAGCTAGTGAGATTTAAACAGAGAGGACAAAGAAATAAAATGATTCAAGGAAGCGGAAGAGGAACGTTGGCATTATATTTCATTTTTGAAAATTGTAGTTGACAGGAAAGCAGGAAAACGGGCGAGTTTTCTTTAGATAAGGCCGTCAAGGTTCGTCCCTATAACTCTTGGTTTAAATTAAACGTGTTTTCGTAGCGGTTCAAACAAATTGATTTTCCAACATCGGCGATGCAGCCAATGCTAGTGGATATTTCTGATATTTCCATGCAGTACCAGGAAGAACTCTTGGAGATGCAAAATGATGAATCTGTTAAAACTGTATTCAATATAAAAGGAGTGATGGCATCACGCTGCTCGGCCTGGAGGCCTCGATCAGAGTGTAGTATCTGTTCGCAGATCTCTCGCTTTGTCTGCCTTTTGGCTAGGAGCGTCACTTGATACTTACCTATTGTAGGGATTCGTCCCTGCGCTGTTAGTATCATGGCTACGACTAGCTTAGACCGGCTCCGGCCTGGACCAGCTATGACAAGCCAAGACTAGCTATGACCAGCTATGACCAGCTTGGACAAGCTAAGACCAGCTATGACTAGCTTAGACCAGCTTGGACAAGCTATGACCAGCCAAGACCAGCGGCCCGGGTGAAAACACTCGGGTCCCCACGTTAAAAACCGACCATGTGTCACGACCTGACTCAGTGGGGGGTCAAGTAAATACCGAGTGATGGCATAGCTTGTTATGTGACAATAACTATATACTCAAATTCAACCACCGTTGCAATAAATTTGCTGTTACCATTTCCATCTTCTTATTTAGCTGAATGTGGCTTTAGTGCTGTAAATATTTTCTTATTGAAGAAAAAACGACGAGATATTACTAAACAAGGAGACTTGAGGCTTACGCTGACTAAATTGTTGATCAATATAAAATATATCTGTAGCAGGCATGACGCACAAGGACTTCACTAACAGTCATTATGAGATGAGCTCTAATTTCATTTTGCATTATTATTTCACGATTAAAATGATCAAAGTATATTACAGAATGAGCTTTCATTGAAATATTTTATATTTCTGCCTTTCAGTTCTCTATTATGTTTTGAAACGATATATATTTAAGTGTCTTCTTGTTTTCTTTTTAATTTTTCTCTTTCATAGACACCATGGTCTTTGGAGGCTTGTTTAGAGACCGAGTTAAATTGCCTTTTAAGCACCATTCACATGAATTGCAGTAAAATCTGGAATATGTAAGAATTAAATATTACAGGGGGCACCAGAATTTTATAAATGCTCAGGTGGGGCATGTCCCCAAATTGGTTTAGAACCACGGACTTAACCCATGGCTGCGGATAGATTGACAATGCATAAATAATTTGTGCAGATTAAAGTTGGTTGGATAGCACGGAGCCGAAAGTGCGAAGTGCGACAAAAGAAGCTGTTAGTATTGAATTTAAGCTCATATCTAGCCGCGTCAACTGCAAATTTCTGAGACCTCGTCACCAGTTTATTACTGCACTTAAATTCAGAGAGACTAGGTACCATAGACAAAAGCTCTTCTCGACAATTACCAAGAAAGTATTTATAGAAAACGTAAAGGGAGGTAACCTTACGACGCTGCGTAAGAGACTTGAGCCGAGAAGTCAGAATAGAGCCAATAATATTGCTGATTCTTCTTTGGATTTTATCAGGGAGCTCCAGGTAAATAGCAAGGGCATCGAACCATAACTGGTAGCAATATTCTAAACATGGACGAATTGTAGACTTATACATATGTAAGATAGATTCTGGAGAGAAAAACTGACCAGCACGACACAGTGAACCAACTTTATTTGCAGATGACCTAGCAATGGATTCAATATAGTCTTTACATTTCATGTCAGTCGCAAAATTTCAATATTTGTAAGTAATTTTATTGTTTTTATTTTGTGGAGAAATTAATGGTTTTCTTAATATAAGCCTTATCAGTTAAATGATATCTAGGAGAGAAAATATGGACTCAAACTTTTCCCAAGGAATATTTGCCCATAAGTGAATAAGAAAACCTAACTGAAATTGGAACTCGGCTCATCCGATTAACAACTGCGAATTGTTATCCATTACACTAACTGAACATCCTAACTTAGAACACCTGGTATTTCCAAGCGGTAACACATCTTGATACTGACAAGGTTCGAGGTTGCTTAGCTTCGGTGCAGACTTTTAACGTGATATCGCTGTAATCTCAAGAGAAGGATGGAAATAAGATTATCCTGAAGAGACGATCCCAGCGTGAGGCATGTTTGGGAAATACCTTAAAGCCATACCACGGCTTGATCTAAGCATTGAGAATAAAATTGCGTGAAAGATACTATTCGCAAGTAGTCGTTGGACTCTATTGTTCTACCAGAACGGATTCACAATTCATAGTGAGCGAAGTGTTGAACATACCGGACCTGATCAACCCACGGTCACGCCAGAATTTGCGTTCACTCAACGAAACCTTAACAAAGGCCCGCATAACTTAGTTGCAACATAAACAACAGGTCAGTTCATATCTATCGATCTATTTTACATTTGCCAAACAGTAAAGTACATTCCGTCATAAATCTTTTCGTAAAGCGTGAGCCATAAGTGCACATCCTCCCATGCAGAATCAAAGACTTTTAGTTCAGAATCGCCAACATTAAAGCATGTTTTGAGCCTGCTACCATTCTTTATTGATCTTTAAATAGAGTTCATCAGGTCAGTTTCTCAATCATTATCTATACCATAATTTAGCGTTTTTGAAATGATTCGTTAAACGAAATGCGTAGATACCTAACCGGTTGCTTCTGTAGGTATTGAACAAGGCCAAGTGTGTCTGGTATGCAGTCTGCAACAAGAACAAAAGCTAGACACCATAACCGACGAAAGCATTGAGAAACGAATATCTAACCGGCGGCGCTCTTTTTGAAATAGGCCTCCATTTGCCTTCGTTGATGATTCCGTCTAACTTTGATGTTCAATTAGGCTTACGTCTTCATCCCGTTGACACGCCGATTCTGTGCTACAAGAATAAATGTGCGGGTGGTGTAATAGTAATGGCTCGGAATTGGAAATCGTAGAGTAAAATTACTATTCCAGTCGGGTTCGTTATATTAACTTACCCGCAAATCATTTTTATCCACCCCCTAAAAATAAAATTCTTACAATCTAGAAATATTTTCTGGATATAATTAACCGGAAAAAGGTTGATAATCAATAAAAAAAATCCATATATATCAAAGATATGAATAAAACGTACTATTTGAGAGAAAATTTAAAAACAGCCGTTCATAAAAAAATCTATAAAATAACCAACGGAAACCCACGTTTAAAAAAATTACATCAGTGAATTTCTGCAAAGATCCAAAATAAAACTCATAAATTATTTGCTAAAAATATCACATTTAATATCCTTTACACACACAATATTACATAACGAACTAATTTGGGCGCTTCGAGGTGGTGTAATGGTTAGCAAGCTTGTCATGTTAGAACAATTACGACTGAATAGTGAGTTCGATCATCACTGGGTACCCCATACTTTCGGCCTTGTGCCACATCTTAGCTACGCTTGGAAAATCACTGGGGCGCTTCAGTGTGGCGTAATCGTTAGCAAGCGGTTTCGTTAAAACAGTTACAACTGAATAGTGAATTCGATCCTCACTGGGTGCGCCATACTTTCGGCCTTGTGCCACATCTAAGCCACGCTTAGAAAATCAATACTTAACGAACTGAACAACATAAGACAAATACTAATTAACAATCATTTCCCTAAGCACCTGACATTGAAACAGGTCCCGGCCCGATCACTGAAGTTAAGCAACGTCCAACCTTGTCAGTACCTAATTGGGAATACAAGTTGATGTCAGCTTGGATGTGCGGATGATGCAATGAATAATGACTCGGAATTGTTAATCGGAGACTCAAGTTCGAAATCCGTTGGGTTCGTTACATTCACTGACGCGCAAATGCCCTTACAATTAAAACGACTTTTCAGGAAAATAAGTTTCTCAAATCCACTATTTGTTATCACTCTTTCCTGTATTGATTGTAGTTTCCTTCCTAAACTTTTTGTTTAATTTAATGTGGATTGTCGATGTACTGATTATATTATTATTTTCTCTCTGGATTACATGTTCACCATGTTTTAGCATTTGCTGTTGTCGAAAAATGATGCCAATTCTGTTATTTCGTACTGATCTTTTTTGTGATTTCTTACTTAGCAAGAATTGTATCCGACAATCATTATTATTTACAGAGAATTCTTACAATCTAATTTTTCTTGCTTTAAATAAACAGCAAGTTGTTGATAAGCCGTTAAAAATTAGCCAATCAATCAATCTTTCATTATTTGATAGTTATAATCTCTCTAACGTTTCTATTATTATTATTATTATTATTATTATTATTATTATTATTATTATTAATATTATTATTATTATTATTATTATTAAACTCCCATATGCATTAATCAAAACACAATTACTATAGATTTCTGCTTGATAATTGATATCTCTTATACTGAGTTTGATATAACTGTTCCACATAGGAGTTTAATAATCATAGAAATGTAAAACTATTATAAATATTTAGTACATCAAAAGTAATGCTCTTTTTATTTATTAATTTTTATTGAACAAAAATAAATAAGAGCAGTTTAAGAAAATCTATAAGTGTTGTCACACGAATTGTTATGATTAGCAATCATTTTTACACGTTCAAATTGATATTCAATACGACGCTGAACGCTATGAGCAACACTTCTACAAAGCGTTTGACGCGTTTCTACATTAATTTCCGGAAAAAAAAAACAACCACCAGATATCGATTGTTTTAATTGAAGAATTGTTTTCGGTTGAGCCTGTGAATAAGAGATTTCAGTATACTCCACAAGAAAAAGCCTGTTGGTAATAGCTCTGCTGATCGTTATAGCCACCCAATTGCTCCAGAACATCCTATTCCCTTCGGCTCGCAAAAAGGGCGTTACTTTTGCCGCACTTAGTATATGCATAGCAATTAAATTTTCTTCTGCGTTTTATCATTTGTAATAGTATAAAAGTACAGAGTAGAAGTTGTGGTCAATTCAGTAATTGAAGATCTATCTAATACTGGTTATCATCAGTTTGCTATTTATTACTTTATTTTTTCGAAATCACAACAATTCATTTCGGCATCCCTTATGTGGGAGAAGTAAAAGAAGTAGAAAAATAAAAGATATGAATGGATTTTTGACCTTTCTCTCTCTCCCTTTTTAATAAGTTCAAGCCCAAGGCAATGAATTCAATAAGACACTTGTGACTGAGTGTGAAAGAATATAAGAAAAGAACAGGAACAGCAAAAGAATTGGAACTAAGAAGATAAATACTGATTGGTATTGAAGATATATTTTTGAAGATCACACCTGACTGAAGACAAGAAGCCGGGAGAGGATTACCATAGAACTTACGGTTACATGAAGTTATTTTATCTGTAAAATGAGAAGACTTTGTTACCAATCTCATACTTCGCTTAAATTCATAAAGTCTTGATATAATAGTTAATCCAAACAATTATAATAAAGGCATTTATAGGAAAAAGCACAACGAAGCTACAGTACGGGGGAGGGAAAATGACTGAAGCCGAGATACTAGGCCAGGACCAATAATATTGCTGATTCTTCTTTGGATTTTATCAAGGAACTTGAAATATATAGCAGGAGCACCGGACCATATAGGGAAGCAATATTATAAGCATGGACGAATGGTAGACTTATAGATATGTAAGATAGATTCTGGTGAGAATTTTCTTAGCTGCACAATTAGCAATAGATTCAATATACATTTCCACTTCATATCAGCTGAAAATCTTTAATCCAAAACCCAGAATGTGTCTCTCTCCTGGAGGTTAGCATCAACCATGTTGATGGAAGGTAAAAAGGATTCTCTCAGAAAGAGACCAGATTCGGTTTTTGAGGTTTTAAAAGTAACAATTAACACGTTGCCCCATTCAACAACAGACTGTAGAGGTGTTAAATATTGCCTTGATTTGTGTGAAATGATTAGAACGGATACATAGATTTTTCAGTCACAAATATAAACATTTTGTTCAACTACCTTTCGCCATATTTGAGACAGATTTATGCTAACATACTTCCAGAACGTGGCATCTTTCTGTGAGAAGTGGTTATTACCGTCTTCCTGAAACATTAACACATCTATTCTAAGTATGGTCGAATGGTAAACTTATTGTTATGTAAGATAGATTCTGAAGAGAAAGATTACCTGGGACGACACAGCGAAACAACGTTCTCAGCACAAGTCCCGGCAACTGATATAATATAATGTTTTCACTTGTTGTCTGCGGAAAGCGTGCCTTATCTCGCTATTTGTAGCATTTATTTAGGCATAAAGATGTAAGTAATGTTTGAAAATGGGCTTGCATCTAACACACAATTGCGAATAGCCAAACATTTTCAGCATAAAAAATGAGAAAGAAATACAGAACTGAAGATGAATGAACAAATAAAACAAGAAGTACGATATGAAACTATTTTATCCCTTTTTTCCTGAACGTTTTTCCTACTTTTTATGCGTCTGGCAACTGCTTCATCTGTCCAGAACAGTCTGGAGCACATGAAACGGAAAAGAGGAATTGTAAAAAAAATAAAAATAAAAATAAAAATAAAATGGATTGGACGAAATCTACAAATGATATCAGGAAAATAAAGATTAAAACAAGGACACAACTAATGCCGGAACAAAGAAAATGTACCGAAAAAAAAGTAAAATGTTTTATTTTAAGTGTTTTATTTTTTCTTTAATTTGATTTGTTTGTCCGAATATAAATCACTAGTAAAGTGCTTCAAGTGATTGCATTTTAAATGTAATTCAACGAATCGAAGAGATAAAAGGCAGTTATTTAAGTACAAAATGGCGGCCGTCTCGATTAGACTTCAGTGATAAAGATATTGTACATTTTTATCAAAACAGTTTCAGAGAATACCAAAAGAATTAACTACAGGATTTCTCGTCTAATTTTCGGATAGATATATATGATTTGTTCCTACTATATTTTACCATATTTGAGACAGATTCTTGTAACTCTCCTATAACATAGCATCTTTCTGGTACTTGAACTGGTCCAGTTGGTTTTTTAGGTTTCCCAAGAGTTTGACATTCTTCCTATTAAGAGAATATTGTAGGGATCATAACAAAAGCTTATACGAAAGCGGGAAGCAAGAAGTGTACGGCGAGTGTATCAGAATATCCCAGCTAAGTCGTACAACTCAAAAAAATAAACTTGAAATCTAGCGTTGTCCTGAAGGAAAACGCCACTCGTTCGATTAGCTATTTCCAGACGCTTTTCATAGATCCCTGCCTATAATCAGTCTAATTAAGAACAGTAATTTATTTTTAATACAACGTCTGAGTGTTTGGAAGGAGCTTGTGATACAAAATGCCATTCCAGTCCCATATGATACACAGTATCACCTCCTTCGGGTGCAGACCGATACAACATTTTCTTCAGGACATCTTTCGCTCCACATTGTTGTATACAATTCATTTTTCATCATTTTTCTTATCAACAAGTCATATGTGTAAAAAACGAATAAGCACATGAAAACTGATTTTGAGTTCTTAGCAGAATTGCTTCCGTGTCATTATAGAACTAGATCGGATAAACATGATATCTAGGTTGCAGCTTTATGGAATGTCGACCTACATGACTTGAGAGACAACACTTGAATTTCTAAAGCAATGATTATCTAGAACTGAAATGAGATTTTAGGTGCATTCAGATTTTTCAAGTAATGAATATATAGAACTGAAAACAAATTTTAGATCCATTCACTTTTCAAAGTAATGATTATCTAGAATTGAAAACAGATCTTTAGGTCCATTCAGATTTCTAAAATAAAGATTATCTAGAATTGAAAATCGATTTTAGGTCTATACAAATTTCTAAAGTAAAGCTTATCTAGACTTAAAAACATATTTTAGATCCATTCAGATTTTTCAAGTAATGATTATCTAGAACTGAAAACACATTTTTAGGTCAATTCAGATTTTTCAAGTATTGATTATCTAGAACTGAAAACAGATTATAGTTCCATTCAGATTTTTCAAGTAATGATTATTGTTGTGAATTCCGGGGATGGAATCCTGCACAAATAAATAAATAACGCCAGTAATTGTAATAGGAAAATAAGTGTATTGAACGTAAGAATACAACTTGAAATGAAGATTAGTAGTCCATGAATACGGGTTAGTAGAAAGTATATGTACAAGTGGAGCCGTAATTCTCTCTCTCTCTCTCTCTCTCTCTCTCTCTCTCTCTCTCTTTCTGTGGACTCTACGTATCTCAACTTTTTCTCAACGTATCTTTAACTCTGTCAGTATAAGTATACTTTAGACAAGTCCATCTTGTGTAAAAGGGGAAAGCCCCACAACACCCCATCCCTTACTTCTTTTTTGGGGGGAGTTAATATTTCTTTCGCTTATGGTCTATTATTAGCGGTTCTGTGAATTTTCATTCCTGCTTGATCTCCTAATCTCCGTGGCTACTTGAATTTCAAATGCTTCAAAAATTGCCTCCATTGAGTCTTCATTTTCCGAAGGTGACGAGGTTGGCTTCTCTACCCGTCTTTTTTGTATCTGATTGATATGTCACCTGTGAGTGAACTTTTCACCTTGAATCATGTACAAAACATTCCCCAGTCTGCTTATTATGATACCTGGTTCCCAGTATGCCATGCTATTCTGAAACATTTTGAAATAGACCCGTTCGCCTGGTTTGAAGGATCTTATAGGCACTATCGGTGTATGCCGGTTTTTATTTTGCTGGGTAATAGTTTATCAAAAATAGACCGTATTTTGCGGGCAAACATCACTTCAGCTGGCGAAAGGCCAGGTGGTGTGTTTCCGTTCGGGGTGATTCTGTAGACTTGTAGGAACTTTTAGCTTTTTCTGTTTTTCAAGGCTCTCTTAAGCGTGTCCACAAAACTGTCGGCTTGCCCGTTAGATCGTGGATGGTATGGTGCTATTTTAATATGTTTGACTTGATAAGTCGCACAGAATTCTTGAATGTTGCTCGAGGTGAACTGGTTACCATTATCCGTTACAAGGCAATCTACCACGGCGAATTTTGCGAATAACTCGTGTAGACAATTAATAGTGTTTTCCGTCGTAGGGTTTTTGTATCTGAAAACTTCTGGCCACTTGCTAATGCTATCTACCGTTATCAAGTAGTCATATCCATCTATGGGTCCTACATAGTCCGCATGGATTCTAGACCAAGGTCTGTCCACCTTAGGCCATGGTTTTTGTATAATAGGTGGTGCCTTTGCTGCCGCAGCACAGCCTCTACTTTTTTCTACCATTTGAGTAATGTCGTTATCCATATTAGGCCAGTACACGAAACTTCTCATTGACGCTTTCATCCGATTTTTCCCTGGGTGTCCTAGATGAAAGTCCTTCAGAATTCGTCTTTGTAAAGATTTGGGTATGACCACACTCTCATTATAAAGTAATACGTGATCACAAATTGAAAAACATTCCGCTAGATTTCTTTCTTTTTCTTCTATTTTTCTCTTTGTACTTTTTTAGGAATTCATCCATTTCAGCTTCTCTTCTGATTTCTAACAAGGTCACTGGTAATTCCCTTACTGTATTATTTAGCACTTTACTAATTTCGCCTTCGGCTCGCAAAGCCGTTATTACAGAGTCTTCCAGATGTTCGCATTTCGCAGGTACCAATCTAGATAATCCACATGACTAATTTTCTTTGACGGTAGGAACGCTAGTTTGAAATTATAATTCAATAATATAGTTCTCCATCTCAGAAGTCTGTTGGCTGTATAAATTGGTAGTCCTTTTTTCGGTGGGAATATAGTGAGAAGAAGTTTATGGTCAGTTTGAAGAGTAAACTCTCCTCCACATATGTATCTGTGGAAGCGAGCTATGGCGAATATTATGCCTAACGCTTCTTTCTCAATTTGCGAATAATTCCTCTCTGCTGGTAACAAAGATCTAGATGCGTGAGCTCTAGGTTTCCTTGTGCCTTCCTGCATCTTTTGTAATATACAGGCTCCCATTCCGTGTGAGCTTGCGTCACTAGCAATGAGAATTTCCAGTTTGGGATCAAAATGCGTCAGTGCTAGATTAGACGTTAATTTCTTTATGATCTCCTTAAACGCTTTCTGAAAATATTCCGTCCAGTTCCATTTGTTCTCTTTCTTCAATAATTCATTTAGGAGATCCCTCAATTTGTGCATGTTTTCAATGAATTCACCGTAATAGTTCGCTAGACCAAGAAAGCTTTGCAACTCTGCGACATTTTTCGGCTTAGGCATATATTTATTGCAGGTGCCCTATCTGGATCTGGTTTTCTTCCACGTTCATTGTTTATATGGCCTAGGTATTTGATTTCTTTTAGAAAAAAATCGCATTTTTTCTCCTTCACTTTAAAACCAAAATCCTGGATTCTTTTAAAGACTTCTTTAATGCGTTTTGATTGTTCTACATTATCGCTTTTGATCAAAATGTCGTCTAAGTAATCAGTAGCAATGTTCTGTCCCATGAGCATGGTGTCCATAGTCTGTTGGAAGATTGACGGTGCTACTTTTATCCCAAATGGCAATCTGTTAAATTTGTAAAGTCCTTTGTGTGTATTGATACATAAAATATTTGTAGTTTCTTCTTCTACTGGAATCTGAAGATAAGCTTCACTTAGATCAATCTTAGAAAATACCTTACCACCGTTAAGCTTGGTAAATATTTCATCAAGGCTTGGCAATGGGTAATGATAATCCTTGATAGACTTGTTTAACCCAGTCGAGAAATCTGCGCAAACAAGGGTTTCTCCGGATTTTTCTTTACGTAGACCACTGGTGCCGCCCATTCACTGAATTCGATTTGTGAAAGGATTCCAGTTTGTACCAATCTATCTAACTCCTTGTCAGTTTTTTCTATGGTTGCGAAAAGCACGTTTCGATTTTTCTTGAATACTGGCTGAACATTTTCCTTTAGTTCAAATTTACCTGCAAACTTATTACATCGTCCCAAACCGCCTGAGAAAACTTCGGGGAATTGACTGTGTAGTTCTTCTTTTAATTTTGTAGCTTCTGACGGCTCGCACTCTATTTTCTTACAAAATGAGCTAATAGGTAAATCCCATACGTCAAATTTTTGCATCCAATCTGTGACCACCAAATTTTCTGTGTCTTTCATTACAAACATCTTCAATTTTTTCGTTTTTTCATGGAATGTTACGTTTAGAATTACTTCTCCTTCAAATTTGATACGCTTCCCTGTAACAGACTTAGAGATTTTCTGTGTATGCGTCATGGTCGGTCTATTTAGCTTTCTGCATGTTCATAAATTAATTATAGTTAGATCCGAACCTGAGTCTAACTGTAATTTTACCTGTTTATTTAAAATCTCGAGTTCCACGTATTTAGTTTTTCTTCGTAGTCCATTCTAGTAGTTCTTACCCTACTAGTGTGTTTTTTTGTTTCTACATTGAGATACCTTATGTCCCATTTTTTCCACAAGCTAAACAGTTCTTGTATTTGAATCGACAGTCTTTATTCCAGTGTAATCCACCACATCTGTAACATGCAGATGGGGGGGGGGGTCTTATATTTGCTTTGATCTCTGTCATTAATCGTCTTATACCTTGTAATTTTTCCTTTATCCTGAATTTTTTGTTTTTCTTCCGGGGAGGGAGGTGAAAAACGTAAAATTTTGTTCAACTTACGTATGTGTGCTACTCCCGATTCCTCCATATCCTTAGAGTCTTTTTTTATGCTCAAGCATTTTTGGCAGTCGGACAATTTTTGTAGCGTTAATCCAGGCTCGTTTTGAAGATCGAGAGCATTCTTTTGCTCATTTCACTGTACTTAGCGGAACCTAATCCCTGTACGAAAAGTAGACACTTAAAATTGTCCGGAGTCAATTCTGCCAACTTAAAGTCATCGCAATGTTTGTTCACGATTGCGGCGAACATGGAATAGTTCTCATTTTCGCTTTTTACGAGGTTGAGAGATTTCCACCTTTTGTGAAAAAGTGAAGTCTTTAGACTGAAGAGCTCCGTAAGGCATGTAACTGCCTCGTCAAACGTTAAATCTTTTGTCTTTTTCGGTAGAATATAGTCCACAAATTTTGTGTACTCCTCTGTTCCCAATTTCCTGAGTAATAACGTAGCTTCTTAGCTTCCGTCCAATTTTGGCAATCAATGTTGAAAATGTCATCATGACGTCTGTAGTAGTCCCCGAAATTTTTATCATCTTCGACAGAGTATTTAAATGTTTCTATGGTGTTCCAAACTGCGTCTTGAGAAAAAGTCGCCTCTTTTTCGATATTTTTTTGTTGTGTGTTACCCTTTACTTTTAATATTAATTCCTGGAGTTGTATTTGTCTTTCTTGATTTTCTTTCTGTGTTTGTAGTATTACATTTTCCTTTTTTTCCTGTTGAGAGATTATTGTTTTGTCACTTCTCTTCCATTCTTTCTTGGAGTTATAGTTGCTGTTCATTTTGGTATTTTACAAGTTCTACCAAAATACTTTTAAAATCCTCCAGGATAAGTGTTACGAAAACCTGGATTTTCCGTATTTTGAGGAAGTACATTTTAATCAAGGTGGTCACGTAAAATGCTCGCAAATCTGAGTCGCCCAGTTGTTGTGGACGCTGGCAACTGCAAATCTTTTGAGTCTCCAAGAAGTGCAAATCCTCGTCGCCAATTTGTTGTGGTGAAGAGAGATTTTTTTTTCTTTCCGTGTGGGTCCGAAGTCCTCGTCGCCAAGTTTTTGTGGTGACGAGAGAAATTTTTTTTCTTTCCGTGTGGGTCCGAAGTCCTGGCCGCGAAGATGTGGTGACGAGAGAAAAATTTTTTTTTTCGTGTGGGTCCGAACTCCTCGTTGCCAAGTAGTTGTGGATTCCGGGGATTGAATCCTGCACAAATAAATAAACAACGCCAGTAATTGAAATAGGAAAATAAGTGTATTGAACGTAAGAATACAACTTGAAATGAAGATTAGTTATCCAGGAATGCGGGTTAGTAGAATGTATATGTACAAGTCTAAGTGAAGCCGTAATTCTCTCTCTCTCTCTCTCTCTCTCTTTGTCTCTCTCTCTCTCTCTATCTATCTATCTCTGGACTCTACGTATCTCTACCTTGTCTCAATGTATCTTCACACTGTCTCCAACTCTGTCAGTATAAGTATACTTTAGACAAGTCCATCTTGTGTAAAAGGGGAGAGCCCCACAACAATTATCTAGAACTGAAAGCAGATTTTTAGGTCCATTCAGGTTTCTATAGTAACGATTATCTATAATTGAAAACAGATTTTTAGGTTCATTCAGATTTCTAAAGTAATGATTATCTAGAACTGAAAACAGATTTTTAGGTCCATTCAAAGTTTTCAAGTAATGATTATCTAGAATTGGAAACAGATTTTTAGGTCCATTCAGATTTTTCAAGTAATGATTATCTAGAACTGAAAACAGATTTTTAGGTCCATTCAGATTTTTCAAGTAATGATTATCTAGAACTGAAAACAGATTTTTAGGTCCATTCAAATTTTTCAAGTAATGATTATCTAGAATTGGAAACAGATTTTAGATTGATTTACTTTTCTAAAGTAATGATTATCTAGAATTGAAAACAGATTTTAGGTCCATTCAGATGTTTCAAGTAATGATTGCCTAGAATTGAAAACAGATTTTAGATCCATTCACGTTTCTAAAGTAATGATTATCTAGAATTGGAAACAGATTTTTAGGTCCATTCAGATTTCTATATTAACGATTGTCTAGAATTGAAAACAGATTTTTAGGTTCATTCAGATTTCTAAAGTAATGATTATCTAGAACTGAAAACAGATTTTTAGGTCCATTCAGATTTTTCAAGTAATGATTGTCTAGAATTGAATACAGATTTTAGGTCCATTCATAATTTAGCATGCTCTCTATATAAACGCAAATAATCATTGTAATTTCGTGGAGAAGACATTATGACGGTAGTACAGAAAATAGGTAAAGTTGAGCGTTATACCTAGGATATATACTAAAGGTAATATTAACCGTTTTCTGTGAAGGAAAATCCGGTATTCATTGACTGATTAGTCAGAACTACTCGAATTACGCATTTCTTCACACCCTGTTGATGAAAATGTAGTATCTCCCCTCTATCTACCATAGTATTGGTTATACGAGGATGGGTTGAAAAGTGCATAAGCTGTTTATGAAGAAGTGATGATAGACCTGTGAAATTTTGTATGCATCAATGTCAGCTCTTCTTTTTAATAAGTGCATTGTTTCATTCTGACATCTGAATATTCAAATCTTTAAAAGTACCAAATAGTAATTTCTTTTGAAAATGGACAACATTTGGCATCGTATCGTTATCGAATGCCTACAGAAAAAAGAGTTTAGTCCCCAATTACATTGATGCTAACATAGAGGCTACAGCTTTATTAGCAGCTTAAAAGTGGGCAGCTGAATTTAGAAGGGAAAGGGGCGTCTTGAAAATGACCCAAGGTCTGGACGTCCTGTAACTACCACCAACGAGGAAAACATTGTTTGTGTTCACCACATGTTGATGGATTGCATGCCATTGACTACAAATCAATAGCCAATGCTATTAGCATAGCCGGTAAGGCAGTTGAGAATATTGAAACCAATGAACTTGGAATGATGAAGGTTTCTGCTTGTTAGCGCCACGTCTTCTGACACCTGATCAAAATCACAACAGGATAAGCACATCAAAAATCTGACATTGTTTGAGGAAAAATCCAACTGGTTTCCTTTACCGTTTCCTGAGTTTTGGGCTTATCTCTTTGAACCAGAAACAAAGGGACAATCCATGCGGTGGTAACAACAACTCGCTTGTTCCAAAGGCCAAGAGATGGGAAGGTGACAGTCTCAATTAACATAAGTGTTTCAACATCATGCGGCTAAATAATGCTCCCCCACTTTGGAGGGTCCCCTCTTTCGAGATCCTTCTTACTCTGTAGTGTTTTCTTTTGGTATTTTTCTTGTTTTTGGCGTTTACTCCAACTCCAGTTTGTTTTTGGATCATTTCAAGTGCGTCTTGCAGATGAAGTAAAGTCTCTCCTAAAAGTCTCTCTGAAAAGTCTCTCCTAAAAGTCTCTGTGAAAAGTCTCTCCTAAAAGTCTCTCCTAAAAGTCTCTCTGAAAAGTCTCTCCTAAAAGTCTCTCTGAAAAGTCTCTCCTAAAAGTCTCTCTGAAAAGTCTCTCCTAAAAGTTTCTCTGAAAAGTCTCTCCTAAAAGTCTCTCCTAAAAGTCTCTCCTAAAAGTGTCTCTGAAAAGTCTCTCCTAAAAGTGTCTCTGAAAAGTGTCTCCTAAAAGTCTCTCCTAAAAGTCTCTCCTAAAAGTGTCTCTGAAAAGTCTCTCCTAAAAGTGTCTCTGAAAAGTGTCTCTGAAAAATCTCTCTGAAAAGTCTCTCCTAAAAGTCTCTCTGAAAAGTCGTTGTTTTCAAGGTTAAAGAATTTGGATTATATATACAAAATCCTTCATCCTTCTATGCAATTGGTATTCTTGTAACTAATATCTACTATATTAATTTACTTCATCATTTTTTGTTTACGTCAATACAATGACAACCTTTTACCGTCTCGCTTAAGCTTTCTACATCAAACGTTTTCAAACAGAAGCGGATATGTAGTTCATTATGTATGGCAACAGGAGTCCATTTTCAGTAAATTTGGTTGTCCAACATGGCGCCTGCGTATCAACATAGTAAGTGCAGGCACTCTTTGACCCTGAATACCAATAAAGAATCTATAGAATCAGTATTAACCCGTATCCTGCTAGTGTTATATTAAACTGACGGAATCTTTTATCGCTATACTGACCATTTCTTCTAGTTTAGATGAAAATACGGAAAAGTTAAAAATATGTCAATCGAATTTTCACTATCTAGTATTATAATATATTATAGCATATAATTACAATTTAGATTTATGAAAATTTAAAATAAAAAATGCGTCCCATTAAACTGATGTGGTTTAATGTAAAAATAATGTATTTCTGTTATTAATTATTTACATCCTCATCATCATTCTCATGACAGGGTATTGTCGTCGCGTTGCAGCAAATGTGAGCGCCTATCCAGTTCCAGAAATTTATGGTTCAAACCCAGAGTGACATTCATTTAGGACTATCTTAGGCAAAATCATCTGACGGGGCCATCCGCCTCTAAGTCAAATTATAGCACAAATTGAAGCTTCCAACTTGAAGGCTCCCCTTAGTAAAGTTTTTAGTCCTGCTATGCGCGGATAGCAGCCCTCATCACAAGGAAATCCCGATTAGGAAAAGTTTATTTGCCAATGATCCAACTATGAGGCAGTTATTACCAGTTTACAGTTTTTACAGTGAACTTCACGTCGTCATGAAAACTTACAGATATATTATAGCACAATAGGTCTCCTCGGGCATCCGTATGAACACACGCGAAGTCAAATGATTTTAGCTCTGCCTGAAGTGTCTCTTTTTTTAAAAAAGTTAGTGAAATGTGTTATTCAAAAAGATAGAAAGGGAATGAATAAGTAAATAAATGAAAACTTGTGTGGTAAAGTGAGCCTTGGTCGGAATTTAGAAACTTCCGCCTGCAGCTTTCTACAGAGCGACGGAGAGACGAGTAATGGAAGTTCTCAGGATTATGACATATGTTCCCCGATTACTACGTACTGAACCTCATCAAGACTAGCGCCAACCGTTAATATATCCTGCATAATCTTCCGTTATTTCTCCTTTTACTTCGATACAGCAAACGTATTCAGTAACTCTTAAACTTGAACAGAACTTTTGTGAACAAAGTAAATAATTTCTGGCCTGAATCTATCTATAAGTCTACCATTTGGCCATGTTTAGAATATGGCTGCCACATATTATTCGGTGCTCCTGCTATATATTTAGAGATTTTTGATAGGAATTCATATAAGAATCCGCAATATTACTAGTCCTAACCTGGTAACTCTGCTTCAATTACTTTCCAACCGCTCCAAAGTTGCTACTATGTCCCTTTTCAATAAATACTTCCATGGTGATTGTTCTGATGAACGCTTCGCCAAGGTACCTACTCTACACGAACTTAAGCGCAATACTAGACTGGTAAAGAGGTTCTCATCAATTTGCAGTTGAATTAGCTAGATGTAACTGAGTTCTTTGCTCACAGTTTCTTCTCTCGTCTTAATCATTCCTAGAACTCTCTTCTGGATCTATGCTTCCAAGTCAACATTGAACATCGTAAATTTAAAAAGAGATGTCAATCGTTATCTACTCATTTTACAGCACCTGCTTTTCATAAGCGGTCACCCATCTAGGTAGGGACAAGACTCGACATTGCTTTCTTCGGTGTTCATAAGGGAACCGTTGTTTCAACCTGATGTAATCGATCTGGTGAGATTCAAACCTGGGTCTCGTAGTCGGAACACGAATGTTCTAACCACTAAAGTAGCTGCCTATTCTGAACTACTAGGGTAACACGAAACCTCGTCCACAGCACTTTTTGCACGTTCTGATAAGATAGTGAGACCGGAAGAGGTGCTGATACAATTTTATTAGTATGTGAAAAAAAAAAATCTCGAAATATTAAGTAATTTCTCGCATAAATCATAAAAAAATCAAAAAATATATTCGTGCATCATCTTATTAGAAAGTGCTCCCTTGTGTAGGCAAAAACCAAATGCGAGGGAGTTACAAAATATATAAACCTAAGCATGAGCTAGGCGGCCTTCACCTCAGGTAGTACGTCTCCTTCGGGAAGGGGCTGGGCTTATTGCCCGGCGCCTGAGGCGTGACCAGCAGAGGAAACGCCGAAGTGGGGGCATAGGAAATTTTTGCACGGTATTCCCGTTAATCTCACTCTAAACGTCGATTTTATATCACATTCGGTAGCGTTGTGGGGGCTTATTCCGCCACCGTTGCTTTTCTTTGTTCCTCTTGTCATCAATATGTTCTGTGAATATCAAACTGTAGAAGCCGTCTTTCCTCATTATATACCCTAAAAAATGTCAAATATCTCTTCTTGAAATTAAATATAAATATCCTTCTTTTGCTTTTATCTTCTCTAAATCTTTGTCCTTGCTTACTGGTTAGGTCCAAATCTAAATACAATTATTGGAAGTAAAAAAATTGCCAACTATAACCTATTACCTGCCATGAGCCCCATTTGGGGATCTGTTAAAATTAAACTCACTACATGTTATTCCTTGTATTTACATTTAATTTTCTTACATACATTGCATTTGCAGGGGTATATTTTACAACACTTAGCCTTTAAAGTTATTATTATTAGCCGTAAGAAGACATTTTCTGTAGTAATTTTACATTTCACGAGTAGAAAAATAATGACTATTTTGAACAGTAATTTTTTAATATTTAAAATAAAAATTAATTTTTGATGTTTTATACACATATATATTTCATGTCCTAGTTTTATTAAAAAGACAATGGTAACTACTGGAATTAAAAATAAGGAATAAATAAATTCCTAAGACACTTGTCTGGGCCAAAAATGCGCATTAAAAAAATTTGGCAGTTAATAGGTTAATAATTCAATTTTCCTGATCAAGCTCTGGGGAAAATTGCGAAATTAATAAAAGGAATGGTTTTAATAAGCTCGAGGTTTAGAACATTTCTTTAAAGATAAGAAAAAAACGAAAAAAAAAAAACGCCCCCTCTTTCTAATAGGCAGGTAAAAGTGTATTGTCTGCCCTGTTTAACTGTCCGCCATTTTTTTTTTTTTGGTTTTTCCGGATTCATGTTTTACTTATATTGACTTGCTTCCCTGTGTAGATATATTTTTATTGTTTTTCTTTTCTTTTGCCCATGCTATCTCGCATTTTCCGTTCTTTTCCCACATTTTTACTTTTTATACATATATTTATATACTATTTTACATCGCACCTCGCCAACAAACATTCCTCCGTATCAGCCTCATTTCACACAATAACTTCACCGACAGAAGCACACTGTTTTTTTTTCTTTTTCATTCATTCTTTCTCTCCTTTTTAAATCCTGTCGTTCCTGTTCAAAATCCACGCCTGCCGTAAAACGACCAACCACACGTGACGTGTTCCGGCTTTTCCCATCACCAACCCTCCCGCTTAATGCGTTGGCTGGCCGCCATTTTGATCTATTTCCCGGCAAAGCTTGATTGAACACGACCGGAGACTTTTCGTTAAGAACTGCAAAAAGTAATTAGATTTAGTGTTGTTATTGATGGCTGCATTTGCTTGCAGTGTGTCTCGTCGGTATAGTCAGTACTTGCTGATATTCCCTTATTTTAGTCCACCATCTTGCTTTCTTTATTTTCCTTCTTCATTATTTTCTTGTTTTGTCAGCCTTCCTCCTCACGTAAGTCTGTCTTTTAGCTACAATGTTTGTTTTTTTCATTGTTCATCTTCTCTAAAACAGGTTATATCTTATTTGCCTTGATCTTTTCCCCCAAGATTCTGGCATTCTCCTCCGGTCTTTTTCTTATTCTCTCTTCTAAATGGCTGCATTTGAATCGTAAAATTCGAATGACAAATTGAAAAAGAAAACAAACCATATAACGCATTTCATACTTCAAAAAGAATTCATCAGACAGAGATTTCTCTTATTGACGGAATTATAGATATGTTGAGGTGGGGATATATGCAGTTATAATTACCGTCTATACTCGGCTATTGTCCGAGCTTTTATGATCAGTTTTTTACGCAAAGAAATAATTTTGTTGCGCTATACACATTTAATTTTTTTTAAAACGGTTAAAAATCACCGTAGTCAGACATGAACAAAAACAAAAGTCCGATGTCTA
>OZ038505.1:1880000-1887500 GCA_964036315.1 Acanthosepion esculentum
GCCGAAGAAATATACTGGCAGGAATGGTTATGATTAAAATTACTGCAAGTCATGGAAATGCTAGTAATACTGAATAATTAAAATACTTCATCTCTAATCCGTAGATAAGTTAATTCTTCAATTGTTAAGTAGACAATTTCTGTGGAATAATTTTGAGCACATACGGTTAGAATAGATACTTCTAATATAGAAATCTTAAACAGCAATATCGTAAACTTACAAAAAGATAGTATCATCACACCACACCTAGTACTTGAGTAAGACCTATTAAAAAAACAAATCTATCGGAAACACATATTTTTAAAACACTAATTCACTTTTAAACGGCCCAAACTTGAAAAAAGACGCATATAAACAAAGAAAATGCTACGATGAAAAAAACAAAAACAAATATGAAATAGAAACAACGGTAAGGTTCAACATTTGACTACTAAAATACTATGAACTGAATATGTAAGCAATAAGGAAGACTTATATTTGCAATCAGAAAGAAAATAATATGAAGAGAGGGCATAGAGACTTTAAACTGACGGGACATAGCGAATGCAAGCAGTCTAGGGAGAAACATCGAGTGTTATATTTAATTAAATTGTGCGATTTGATAGCCGAACAGAGCAAATAAGAATAGAAAAAGGACAAGAGATACGTAGAGTAATAGAATTCGGGAAATAATGGAGAGCTATGAACAGTAGAGTATGTCGATTTTAGAAACGTTTTATTTATTTCTCTCAATTTGAACGTTGGAGTTTCACATAATAAATAACGATAGGAAATATTTAAAAAATCTTAGCTTTGGAATTTCATTCCGGTGCTCAGGGAAAGTTTTGTAGTACAGTCATATAAAATGTATAATTTGCTGAGGCTTTACAAATTGTATATAGAAAATGCATAGCACAATCATATTACTAGAAAATCGTTGTGTCATCAGATAGGACATTCATTTAACTCAAACGGAAATTATATTTTGTTTTTTACCTATATTCTATAATATAATATATAATGTATTTATCTATATTCTATAATATAATATATAATGTATTTACCTATATTCTATAATATAATATATAATGTATTTACCTATATTCTATAATATAATATATAATGTATTTACCTATATTCTATAATATAATATATAATGCATTTACCTTTATCTTATAATATAATATATGATGTATTTACCTATATACTATAATATAATATATAATGTATTTACCTATATACTATAATATAATATATAATGTATTTACCTATATCTATAATATAATATAATATATAATGTATTTACCTATATTCTATAATATAATATATAATGTATTTGCTTATATTCTATAATATAATATATAATGTATTTACCTATATTCTATAATATAATATATAATATATTTGCCTATATTCTATAATATAATATATAATGTATTTACCTATATTCTAATGTATGACGAGCAACATTAAAGTGTTATATACACATTTATCTATTTTTTGTTTTTGTGAATGATGATCTAACTAATTCTATTCCCTGAGTAGCCTATTTTATATTCTTTTACAATTTTTTTAACATATTTTTACTTATCGAATAATATAAAAACACATATTTTGCTTGTGATTCCTTATTAGGATTCTGGTTTGAATATATTTTCAATTCAATGTACCTAATACAAATATATATTTAATTCATTTAGATTTATTCTTTAGATAATGAAATTTTGAAGTCAGTTTGTAAGCAAAAACCTGCTAAAATTAGATATTTCTGTACATTTTTCATATTTTATTTTAAAAACTAAATGCTCAAACATCGGTAAACGCGAGGAAGATACTATTTGTTTTCACTACTTATTACATCAAACCCCAGCTTTCAAACTGTTGAAACCTGAAAACCAACCTGTTCTCATGACCAACCACGTCCTGAAAATATGTGACACATAAAAGAAAAGACAAATAGTTTTAATCTGGATCTAACATCTGCTCAAATCCTTATCCGGATCGAATAAACAAAAAATAAGGTTGATGGATCATTATTCTGTTTCGGTTGCTTCAATTAGCCTAGTAGATTAAAGTATTGCTTCGTAATTGTGTGTTCACCCGCCTGGGTCAGGCATTTTGTATTTGGACTTCAAATTTATTGCTCTAAAATACAACAAATATGGTATTTTGTATTTCGGGTGACTAATAAGTACACAGTATTAAAATCAGAATTAGATGAGATATCTCTAGACATAAGCGACGGAATGAGGACAATCTATGCTCTACGATGATGATGAAAATAACCCGGATGTAAATAAGGGTCCTTCAGACAGAATGATAGAATCCTTTTTAAATAACAATGACAAGATGACTCTGTGGGCGAAGGTGGCATTGAAGCCAATGGAAAAATATACTACACTGACATCCTAGATGACTCTGTGATGGCGTCTCTCTCTGACAGGAAGAGTAGTGAAACTAATTAAAATTTTACGTATCGACTTGAATTATTCAAAACAAAAACAAATACAATTCTCGGTTATTGATTTATACATTTTCTTACATACGAGTTGGCTTGGAATATATATATATATATATATATATATATATATATATATATATATATATATATATATATATATATATATATATATATATATATATAATATTTATATTTTTATACGTTATTTTTATGGATACAACATATTTGAATAAATGCTCTGTTTTAATTAAGCAGTGTTAATTATATTTACCGGCCTGAATATTCGCGAAATTTCGGAGAAAATATGCGTCCTTCAAGCTGGTAAATGTAATTGATACTGGTTAATCAAAACAGAGCATTTACTCAAATAAGTTGTATCCATAAAAATAACGTATAAACAGAAAATATATTTAAATATTTGGCGGAATTTAATTCATTGCATGCACACACACACACACACACACACACACACACACACACACATATATACATATATATATATATATATATATATATATATATATATATATATATATATATATATATATATATATAATAATGCGAAACACTCTGTCTGTGGATGACAATATATATGCTCCCGGGAAATCCGATTGAGTTTTCGAGAGAAAGGGGATTTTAAAAACACCGGCTTCTATTGCTATCAATTCATTAGTCTTGAAGTTCAAATTGAGTTCTGCGAGCCACTGTCATATTTCGGATAGAAAACGTTAAAATTTCCCTTTCTCTCTGCCGCGCGACAAGAGCCTAGGATCTCTGACTGCTTTCAAATCGGTCGGCTTGAAGCAAACGGACATCAAGCCACTGTGAAGAGCTGTAATACAGCGAAACAGTCTGTCTGTGGATGACAATATATATATATATATATATATATATATATATATATATATATATATATATATATATATGCATGCACGTTTAGTCGTATGTTTGCGTACGTGTGGTTGTGTGCGGTGTAGATGGGGGTTTTTTTTATCAAGGGTCGTGTCTCGTCACCGTATTTTATGTGTGTGTATATATCTAAATACATCTGAGCGCTTATGTATTATAACCTGAGTATGTTCGAATGATTTCGCGTGAGAGTCGACTAACATGTTGAAATGAAACTAAAAATGTATACATTTTTGTCTGGGGCTATGAACATCCTTTTTAACATAATTTCAATGAAAATATAAATTAAATAGCATATATATCTTTTATTTTTATTTTTATATTTTTATATTTTTTCTCCTCGGTAATTCTACAATTTAAAACTTAATAGAGATTTGATTTAGATTTCTAAATAGGTAATTTTTAATTTTTTACTTTTAATTTTAATTTCAAATTTTATATATCGTTTAATATCTATGATAACCTTGCTTAGTTGTCAAATTTTTCGAATTACCCTATACTTGTATTTTGATTTGTCATTCTAGCTTATGTAACAGCGTTTACTCCTAGCCAAGGATCGTTAATTAATTTGAAACTTTTAAAACCATTTATTCTATATTCTACATCATCACTTGATAAGACACCAGAAGTGTTGAAAGAAAATGGCTATTTTTGTAGTGATTTTATAACATATTTATGTTGTAATATTCAAATAAATGATTTTATATATATATATATATATATATATATATATATATATATATATATATATTTGACAAACAGACTTTAGGCGACGGAATTGCGGTTCTACAGAAGGATGCTAAGGATATCATGGACGGAGCGTGTGAGCAACAATGACGTCTTAGCGAAGATGCAAAAAACGCTTATACTTAACATCAGGAAGAGACAGCTCAAATTTCTGTGACACATAATGAGGAAGGAGGGCCAGGAGAATCTGATACTCACCGGTCGAGTAGATGCAAAGAGAGACAAGGGAAAATAACGCATGACATACCTAGCTGGCTTAAGCAAGTGGATGCCAGAACGTGGCCCCGGGGTGGTAGCACAAGGAAGGAACTTGTTGAGAGCTGCAATAGATAGAGGGAGGAGGTGGAGAGCCATGATCGCCTACGTCCTGAAAGGACATGGCACATAAAAAGAAGAAAGAAGCAATAGGTTGCACTCGGATAGCTGCTTCTCAAGAAGTGTAATTTTGTTGAGTAGAATCCCAGGAGGATGCTTTACCGATCCCTATAATCTTAACCTCTTCAAGTCTAGGGTTATCTGTTGTCTTTACCACATATCCACGTAAATTGTTCCACCGCTCGTGCAACAACCACCGATAGTGGATGAATTCGACAGAATTCAGCAATCTGATATCTTTCTCGTTCACTCGTCAGATTTTCTCGAGTATTTCGGTTTTTAGCCGACCTTGCTTTCGTTTTCCATTAGGAATCCAACGTATTATTTGGAATGCCAGCCTAGCAGATACTTGCCGCATGACTGAACAAATTCCTTAGTTGTTTGTAGATTTTCTTGAAATGGAATATAGATTGGCTCGTTTCCTAACTTCGTTGGCTACAAAAACCGTTCCATCTGACTCTGAGTATTTCCCTGAAGTGAATTGTGTCGAACGCGTCCGATTTCCTCTCCTGGCTGGATTTCAGATGTGATGTGGTGCTGAGGGGTAGCGTAGGATGAGAGGAGATTGGAATTGTAAAAGAGGATCTTTTGTTTTTGGTTCAAGGAGTTCTTGTCTTATAATTCTTGAAATAAATGTTTTTAATTAAGTAGTTGAATCTACGCCTAATAAAACACACACACACACACACACACGCACACAAACACGCGCGCGCGCAAACACACACACACACACACACACATATATATATATATGTATATAGATATTTGGCAAAACGTTCATGGAAGTATGTTTCAAAAATAATATCCGATAATGCATTAGATAGATAAAAAAATAATGTGTGTATGAATTTGTGTGTGCTTAAAATAATTAAATCTTATATTATTTTTCGAAAGCTGACGTTGCTCGAGACTAAAAAATAATGTAAGATTTAATTATTTTAAACACATACACACATTTTTCGTTATCCATCTGAGGAAGCCATTAGTGGCGAAATACATTATCGGATATTATTTTTGAAATATACTTTCATGAACGATTTTCCAAATTTCAATAACTTATAACTCTCTCAGAGTTATTTTTTTAAAAGCTTTTCACCCCAAGCAAGGCTGGAAGCCACTACCACGCAAAGGGTTACAGAATATTTGGAGCGAGAGCAGATAGGAGTGTTAGAGGAAAGGATGTGGAGAAGGATAGTGGATAGGTCAAGGCAAGGGGTTACAGAAGATTTGGAGCGAGAGCAGATAGGAATGAAAGATGAAAGGATGTGGAGAAGGGAAATGGATAGATCAAGGCAACTGGAGATGACGATTGACGTTACATTTGAATAGTTGGAGATTATAGTTGTCAGGCAAACAGGAATAAGGAAAGGAGTTCCATAGGATAGAGGTGCGACATATGAAGCTATTGGAGTAGAAGAGACGTCTACATTTTACTGTTTCAACGGTGAAAGGATGGGAGCGGGACGCCAGCCTCGTAGGACGTTTAAATTCATGAGGCCTAGGAACCAGTGAAAGCAGCTAATCGGAGCAATTACCGTGAACGTATTTGTAAAAAAGACAGAGAGAGGCGACGGTGCGTCTGTGAGAGAGCAACTGCAGACAGACCAGGGCCAATTACGTTGCATACCCGTTTCTGGATCTTATATATATATATATATATATATATATATATATATATATATATATATATATATATATGTATATATGAATTTCCAACACCTCTCGTTCATGTGCGTGTGTCTCGTCACTATTTCATGTCTGGATCCAATATTCAATCCGCGACCAAGCATGATAACAACCATCGCCACTTGGTGTTGACATCACTGTCCACATTTATATATATATATATATATATATATATCACTACAAAAATAGCCATTTTGTTTCAATACGTCTGGTGTCTTATCAAGTGATGATGTTGAATGTAGAATAAATGGTTTTAAAAGTTTCAAATTAATTAACGATCATTAGCTAGGTGTAAACGCTGTTACATAAGCTAGAATGACCAATCAAAATACAAGTATATGGTAATTCAAAAAAATTGACAACGAAGCAAGGTTTTCATAGATATTAAAAGATTTATACAATTTGAAATTAAAATTAAAAGTAAAAAATTACCTATTTAGAAATCTAAATCAAATCTGTATTAAGTTTAAAATTGTAGAATTACCGAGGAGAAAAAAATACATATGGTATTTAATTTATTTTTTCATTGAAATTATGTTAAAAAGGATGTTGATCGCTCCAAACAAAAATGTGTACACTTTACAGTTTAACTTCAACATAATGGTCACCTCTCACGTAAAACACTTCAAACACACTCAGGTTATAATACATAAGCGCCCAGACATATTTATATATATATACGCACACACAAAAAATGGTGACGAGACACAACCCTTGATAAAAAAAACGAAAAAGAAACCAAAAAAAAAACAAACCCGAACACATACACACACACACACACAAACACGCAACCAAACGTGCATGCACTTTCCTTACACATAGACATCAATAAACACAGGCACATACATCCACATGCACATTGACCTAGAGAATCAGACGCAATAGCCAAAACATATTCGGGGCTTAATATGTTATTAAACGAATTCTAACTTGAAATATAACTAATCTGGGCAAATATATATAGAGATAAAATTTAAACAAATAATACATATATATATATATATATATATATATATATATATATATATATATATATATATATATATATATATACATACGAGGGTCATTCAATAAATAAGGTGAATTTTTCGGTATAAGGACTTCTAATACAGATAGAAGCTTACTTCATTTTTTTCAACGTAGTCTCCCAGCACTGTCACACACTTTTGCCATCTGTGCACAAGCTTTCGTATACCCTCAGCGTAAAAATCTTTGGGGTGAGCCAGTCGCTCACAACACTTTTGACTTCATCGTCACTTTTAAACTTCGTGCCTCTTGTGAACGCTTTCAAGGGACCAAACAGGTGAAAGTCTGAAGAGGCAAGGTCTGAGCTGTAAGGGGGA
>OZ038505.1:1892500-1902500 GCA_964036315.1 Acanthosepion esculentum
AAGGTTTATAGTCTTGGAAATACTTGTAACAGCTAAGTAATAATATGAGGTTACATCATATAAAAGGCTGAATTAGATATATATCTAACATTATAGCGTAATACAATTCCACGAGCCTATCAGTCAAGCTGATTATCTGACCGTTCAAGCTTACTTGAGTCAGGGCATTGCCTTACGTTCGTATTGGAATACGCACACGTATTTTTCAGGGTATTTTTAAGGAAAAAAGTGCGATTTGAATATTGGAGAAATCTTATTAAAGAAAAATTATGTTTTTACATTTCTTTTTTTACTTTAATAAGAAAATGCATGTAAAGCAATTCACTGAACACTTTGTTCAACATTGACAAAGCTGTAGTTGGCCGTATATCTGGAAGTTAAAGGCCACCATTTTGAGCATTTCTTTTGATTGTAGAATCCAAGTATTGTATTAACCACGTGATGAATTTAGTATGACAATAAACCCAAAGCTTTTTCCTTTCTTGACATGTCTATAACTTCTTTTATTTAAGAAGATTTTTCTTAAATAATTTTTCTTGATCGACGTAAAATATGCCCTCTCCGATCGGAGAACACATATTTTTCGTTTACTCAAGTATGAATACCCACTAAGAAATGATAAAAAAATAATATCGTTTAGGGAATAAAATCTGTCGGATTGCTAATTAAAAATCTATCATTCTGTAAAATTGACTAAATGTGTGCTTTAATAAATTGAATGAAATATAACTGATGCAGGCTACTGTATCTGTGTACCATATATATATATATATATATATATATATATATATATATATATATATATATATATATATATATATATATATATATACTATGCGTTTATCGCGCCTTCACTTAATATAACATCATCCAATGTAACTCTCTTACTTCATAATCAACAGCTATTACTACCGGTATGCCATTAATGATGCCTACGCCATACATACTGTGATTTGAAGAAAGCAGATTTCATTTAGTTGATTTTCATTCACACCATGGCTGGAACCAGCACTTAGCTCTGTCGGTACTTGGCTTCTCCTCCTCCTCCTCCTCCTCCTCCCCCTTTCTTTCAACCTCTTTTGCTAACAACCAACTAAGAAGAACATCAGCGTTCTTATTGCGAAAATGTCCGAAAGGGAACCTGTCAACTAGAATTACGGGCAACGCGAAACTTTCAAATCAGCACCAATGGACCAAATTTTCTTCGCTCACCCGGACTTACGGTTCAAGCCTCCACCTATTCTCCTTATCCATTGATTCGTTTTCGATCAATTGTTGACCACTGCTACAAAATAATGTTCTTACTCGACTCATATAAATGTCTTCGCTATTTCGCGTTCACTGGTTCTTCCACAGCGGAATCTTGCAATCTTGCACAAAAGCTGCAATACTCAGAAGAGAAGCAATATTAACGAATATCAGTTTTCGGGTTTCGATCAGAAATCTTTATATAAAATATTATTTCAATATTTGTAAAATCATTGTTTTATTTTCTTCATTAAAAATAAATTACATACACTTATCGCCACTGATATATAACTAGCACTTAACACTTTATTTGATAAATAGAATTATCAAGTTTAAGCTAAGTCAGGCACAAGCTCAAAACGTAGACCATTGATAAAGATCAGCTTTAATACAGTTTCAGTAGAATTAAGTAAATGAAAAACATTTATTTCTCTGCGAGGCGTTATTCATTAAGATATTTCTTGTTGAGCGCAGATACTTTATTAAATGTTCACTCAATAAAAGATGAAAGAGAGACTCAATAGAATTGTTAGGTGGAGGGGATATATGAATATTATGAGATTATGTAGCATAGCTTATAGTTGAGCCTAAACTTGAAGATGTGACTATCACAGAAATTCAGTCAACTTCAAGGACCAAACTGGTATAGTGTTATAAATACGTTTGTGGGCTGAACATTTCATAGGCTGACTTTGAAGAAGGGATGCTAGAACTGTGAAACGTTGAATGCATTAATTTCGACTCTGCTTATTAACAACTGCATTGTTTCTTTCGAGATACGGGAGTGGGATGAAAACTTCATAGGCTGACTATGATGGAGTGATGCTAAAACTGTGAAACCTTGTCTGTATTCATTTCTTATAAAAATTGTATTGTTTCTTTCGAGATATGAGGGTGGCTGAAAATTTCATAGGCTGACTATGAAGAAATGATGCTAAAGCTGTGAAACATGCATGCATTAATTTCAACTCTTCTCGTTAACAACTGCAATGTTTCTTTCCATATACGAGGTTGGGATGAAAAGTTCACAGACTGACTATGATGTAGTGATGCTAGAACTGTAAAACCTTGTCTACATTCATTTCCACTCTTATTAAAAACTATATTGTTTTTTCGCGATACGAGGGTAGGCTGAAACGTTCATAGGCTATGAGAGAGTGATGCTAGAACGGTGAAATCTTTTATGCATTAATTTCAACTCTTCAGCTGCGTTGTTTCATTCGAGATACGACGTTGGGCTGAAAATTTCATAGGCTGACAATGATGAAATGATGCTAGAACTGTGAAACCTTGCCTGCATTAATTTCAACTTTTCTTATTAACAACTGCATTGTTTCTTTCGAGCTACAAGGGTGGGAAGAAAAGTTCATAGGCTGAATATGAGGGACTGATGCTAGATCTGTGAAACCTTACCTGCATTCATTTTAACTCTTATTAAAAACTGTATTGTGTCTTTCGAGATATGACGTTGGGCTGAAAAATTCATAGGCTGATTCTGATGGAGTGATGCTAGAACTGTGAAACCTTACCTGCATTCATTTAATCTCTTCTTATTAATAAATGCATTTTTTTTTCTTCTAGATAACAGGTTGGGCTGAAAAATTCATAGGCTGACTATGATGGAGTGATGCTAGAACTGTGAAACCTCACCTGCATTCATTTAATCTCTTCTTATTAATAAATGCATTGTTTTTTCTAGATAACAAGTTGGGCTGAAAAATTCATGGGCTGAAAAATTCATAGGCTGACTCTGATGGAGTGATGCTAGAACTGTGAAACCTCACCTGCATTCATTTAATCTCTTCTTATTAATAAATGCATTGTTTTTTCTAGATAACAAGTTGGGCTGAAAAATTCATGGGCTGAAAAATTCATAGGCTGATTCTGATGGAGTGATGCTAGAACTGTGAAACCTTACCTGCATTCATTTAATCTCTTCTTATTAATAAATTAATTGTTTTTCTTTCTTCTAGATAACAGGTTGGGATGAAAAGTTCATAGGCTGACTCTGATGGAGTGATGCTAGAACTGTGAAACCTCACCTGCATTCATTTAATCTCTTCTTATTAATAAATGCATTGTTTTTTCTAGATAACAGGTTGGGCTGAAAAATTCATGGGCTGAAAAATTCATAGGCTGACTCTGATGGAATGATGCTAGAACTGTGAAACCTCACCTGCATTCATTTAATCTCTTCTTATTAATAAATGCATTGTTTTTTCTAGATAACAAGTTGGGCTGAAAAATTCATGGGCTGAAAAATTCATAGGCTGACTCTGATGGAGTGATGCTAGAACTGTGAAACCTCACCTGCATTCATTTAATCTCTTCTTATTAATAAATGCATTGTTTTTTCTAGATAACAAGTTGGGCTGAAAAATTCATGGGCTGAAAAATTCATCGGCTGACTCTGATGGAGTGATGCTAGAACTGTGAAACCTTACCTGCATTCATTTAATCTCTTCTTATTAATAAATTAATTGTTTTTCTTTCTTCTAGATAACAGGTTGGGATGAAAAGTTCATAGGCTGACTCTGATGGAGTGATGCTAGAACTGTGAAACCTCACCTGCATTCATTTAATCTCTTCTTATTAATAAATGCATTGTTTTTTCTAGATAACAGGTTGGGCTGAAAAATTCATGGGCTGAAAAATTCATAGGCTGACTCTGATGGAGTGATGCTAGAACTGTGAAACCTTACCTGCATTCATTTAATCTCTTCTTATTAATAAATGAATTGTTTTTCTTTCTTCTAGATAACAGGTTGGGATGAAAAGTTCATAGGCTGACCATGAAGAAATGATGCTCGATCTGTGATACCTTGCATGAAAACGCCTAAGAAAGTGGACTTCTTTCATCAGATGAATGCTTCAGTACACATGTGCTTGATTTAAATTGCTACTGGGCGTAACTGTTGCTTTGAACTGGTTGATCACCACTTCCCTATTCTCCTTATTTTACTATCATCTGTTCTCCAACATGAAATAAAATCTTGTCTGGAAACTAGTTTTGCAGTGATGATGCGGTTATGTCTGCTGTTGATGCCATTTTTGACCAACAGAATGAAAAGTCATGCACGATTTCACAGTTCTAGCGTCACACTTTCATAGTCAACCTCTGACCAGTTCAGTCCACCCTCGTAGGAGATGAGGGAATTTTATATCATATAGGCTGTCCTAGAGCTATTTCTGTCCGTGTTTGTAAGATATCAGAGTCAGATCAAGACTTTCATATGGATGTCATGTATAGAGCTAAAGCTGTTCAAACGCTCTTTCTAAGATCGCTGGTTAAAAGGGCAAGTGAAGGGAATCGGTTTTAATGAGGACCATTACGCTTCGAAACTCACGGACTGGCGTTACAGAACCACAGACAAAGAACTGTACCAAATAACAACTCTCTCGTAGAGAGTACAATGACAAAAGATGTTGATATTCCGCACGACATCAAACAAAAGAATAGTAAGGAACTCCCATAAACACTGAAATGAACAATAACAGCTCCCGGACTTGAGAAACCTATTTCCCTGAAAAAAGAAAGATTTTATAAATACTAACCGACAGTAACACTGTATCCTTGGCCACTGAACGCAGAATGCTTCCTGATAATGTGACGTGTGATATTCCGATTACAATTAGCGATGAGGGGAACTGAAACTACAGTTTGATCCCCGACGAAGGCGTGAAGAAAAGGCTAACATATGTAGCACTGTGTACTTTCTCAATGAATGCTAAATGTTTCATTATAAGGAAAAGGCTATTATTACCATTATCAGCACTATACTAGATTAACATTTTAACTCTAACTTCTAAGAAGTTCCCTCAATATTTAAGAGTAAATTAGTCGATGAGGCATCCCGTGACGATCGAACTCTCAACGATATTAATTATCGAGTAAAAGCAATTTACTTCACGACAACCTCCTGGTCTCTTTCCGCCAAATCTGGCTTAAGGCATGAATATTGTATTGAATTTATTTCCGTATTACACTGAGGCCTTGAAAAGGTCTCAGCTCGATCCAGGTCGAAAAATAGGAATTTTAAAGTCCAACAATCAGGATTTATTTAAGGTTTTGTTGGCTTTGATTTGAATTTAGTTTAGTTTACAGCATATCAACAACTCAATGGGTTATTTAATGCCGACAAGATTTTATGAGAGGATCGTATGAATAGAATAGGTATTCTTCGTAAGAAATCAGTTTGTAGATCAGGGTTTCGGTTTATTTTGTTTTACGGTGTATCAACCTCAATAGTTTATTTAATGCCGACAAGATTTGTGAGAAATCAGTTTGTAGATCAGATCTCGTTGACGTATTATTGCAAAGAGGCATTTTGTCGAGAGCGAAATATATTGCTGGTAATATTTTTTGCAGAAATATATTGCTGGTATTTTTACTATAAAAAATTATTTTTATACTTTCATAGTGTTTTGACCCCAATTTTGGGATTAACTATTTGCCCATAGCTGAGACCATATCAGGTGCTACCACCCCGGGTCAGAGTGGACCTAGTAACAACAGCAATTTAGAGGTGGTTCCACGCTCCTCAAAAACTTATGATCAGAAGCCTTGCTGTCGCATGTATTTTATCATCATATTCAGGATGTCAAGTTTTTGTGATTTTCTTTTCTATTGTTCTTCACTTCTTGCTGCTCATGAATCTGCCAGCTTTTAACGTTCTGTCATGGCGGCAGGATGTAACACTCGCCGATTCGATTCCTTTCATACCAGTTAATGCAGCACAAATTCAAAACTCACCTGGTAGATATGTGTAAGACGTGTATAAATTGGACCTATGTACTGTAGTGTGAACCGGGCCGATATATCTATATTTTTTTTTATTCTCCTCTATACTTGATCTTTGTCTACCGTGTCGTATCATGTCGGCATTCCCAAAAAGTAACAACCAGGCGATAAAATCTCACCTAAAAGGATCGGCTACGGTTATGTAGCTCTGTGTGTGTGTGTGTGTGTGTGTGTGTGTGTGTGTATGTATATATATATATATATATATATATATATATATATATATATATATATATATATATATGTATATATATATATATATATATATATATATATATATATATATATATATATATATATATATGTAATCTGTACCTACTCGATTTATTAATTTGTGGCGCAATTCTTATTTTTTTTACATGATTCGGAGAGAGCATTGGACAGTCATCAGACTCTTATTGCCGACTAGACTACCCGTGACCCTTTGCGTTACTGACGGTTCAAGTTATAAGATATTGAAAGAAATGTTCTGCCTGAAGAAAGTTGAAATCAAAATACTTACTTTATAAACAGCCCGTACCCTTAAATCTTATTCACTTAAATATATTTAAAATTAACTTACAAATATTCTTTTAATATGGCTAATAAATATTTTTAATTCATATTCACTTGGACATATATATTCTTTTTTGGTATGGCAAAAAATATATTTTTAACAATACAAAATATTTTTCGTTTAACGCTAGAACACTAACCATGGGTATATAGTATCCAGCGCAAATGTTCCTATTTTAATTATAATTTTCAATACCTTATTTTCTTACCTAAATAATATGTTTTTCAGAAAGTATTAATGTTAACTCAAAGTACAGAGTTTGAAGTGCCTGCAAGTAAAATATTTCAAATAAAGATTTTATACATTATTCGGACTATTGTCCGAATCTTTGTACCGGCCTTCTTCAGGTAGTTGGAATGTCGAACTGGACCCTTTATTTCGCTCACGTGCCATGTTTAATAGATGTCATTTATCAGATATCTGCTGTTAATTTTCCTCAGAAAGTTCTCCACTGCCTTAGCCGTGTTCTAGGGTTAAAGAACGCTGAAATAATCACATAGAGGTGGAAAGGGAGAGGTGGAAACAAAATTAAATCATTTTACGCCCGACTGCCGACGTACGAACGATTCATAGACATTTAGTGTTATATATATATATATATATATATATATATATATATATATATATATATATATATATATATATATATATATATGTGTAAGCGTGTACTTTACTCTTTTTGAGTAAGGTCACGTTTATTTATCATCTCTCAGTTGCGTCTCTGTCCTTGGAGAGAATGAGCTCATGGGCTTCTCTGTCAAAGGACAGAGGGGCAATTGGGTAAATGATATTGAAAAGGTGCCCAGCCCTGGGGAACAGCTACCCGAGCCGTGCCCTCCCATTGCACCAGAGGGAGAGATCGGTGTTCGCACCGATGCCAGCGCAACCGACGGTTGCTGGGGCTGAGGGGAATTTTTGTTCCTGTCCCTGGCGTACGCCCTCGGGTCCCCACCTACAAATAGACCTTGTGTCACATCTCGTCCTAGAGGGGGGGGGGTCAGAGTAAATACCGTGTAATATAGATAGATAAATGGATAGATAGACAGATAGATAAGAAAAAGGAAGAGAAACATAGAGGAAAGTAATAGTAGTAGTGGCGGCAGTGGTGCTGGTAACGATGGTGGTTGATTGTGGTGATAGTGATTTATTGTTTATTTATTTATTACTAATTTATATACAATTTTTATTCATAAACCATGCAATACAAACACTCATAATGAACTTTTCTTTAAATAATATTAATAGCTATATATTAATTGTATTTTCCGAAGACCAACTTCTCGAGAGCTCCTCTCTGCGGCTGCTCGGTCTCACGCTGTCTGCTGATCTGAGATGGAACAAATACATCGAGTCAATTGCATCATCCACCGCAAGGAAAGTTGGCTCCCTCTGCCGAGCCAGGAAATTTTTCTCCCCGGAATCGATCCTCCAAATCTATAAATCAACCATTCGCCCTTGAATGGAGTATTGCTGCCATATATGGTCTGGAGCCCCTGCTGTTTGCCTCAGGGTTCTTGATAAGATCCAGAGACGGATATGCAATGTAATTGGCCCTGATCTGTCATCTCGTCTGCAGCCGCTCTCTCACAGACACGACGTTGCCTCGCTCTGTCTTTTTTACAAATACTTTCACGGTAATTGCTCCGATGAGCTGCTTTTGCTGGTTCCTAGGCCTCATGAATTTAAACGTCCTACTAGGCTGGCATCCCGTTCCCACCCCTTCACCGTTGAAAATGTTAGATGTAGACGTCTCTTCTACTCCAATTGCTTCATATCTCGCACATCTCACCTGTGGAACTCCCTTCTTTATTCCTGTTTCCCTGACAAACATAATCTCCAACTATTTAAGTGTAACGTCAATCGACATCTCCAGTTGCCTTGATCTACCCACTTCCCTTCTCCACATCCTTTCACCTTTCATTCCTATCTGCTCTCGCTCCAAATCTTCTGTAACCCCCTTGCCGCCTTGATCGATCCACTATCTTTCTCCAGATCCTCTCCTTTACCACTCCTATCTGCTCTTCCTCCAAACCTTCTGTAACCCCTTGCGTGCTAGTGGCTTCCAGCCTTGCTTGGGGTGATAAGCTTAATATATATATATATATATATATTCGTGTAATAAGAGGATTAGGAAGATTTGAATATAGTTTCATATTATTGGACATAAGAGTGAAAACATGAAAAAGTCAAAGAAAATTCCGATAAAAAATTGAAGATATGGCGGAGTCTCGTGAAGGACGTCATGTCCTTGTGATCTAAATGCTTATAAATAAAGATTTTGCTGTTGATGTTAATAATAGCAATAGTAAAAAAAATTGCAGGTGGAGGCCTGGCCCCCTGAACGTGATGCCCTCTCCCCATGGTATGGATATTCTCTGGCGTCCACGAACCAGCCCCTGCGTATGAGTAAATACGAACTAACTATAATGCTGACACAACGAAAAATATTGCTAAACCGATACGGTCGTCACGCGTATTAACAAAAACTGAGGAACCAGGCTGGGATCCAAAAGTCTCCAACTGGAACAAATTCTACCCAACGAGAACTAGAGGAAAACCACGTAGAGAACAGTCCTTACAGAGGCTCTCTATATTCATAAAAAGTAAATCTCACAAAAAGAACAATAAATAAATGGCATAGAGAAGAGTTTATTCAAGTAATGATAGCCTTTCCACCGATACGATAAATACGACAATGACAACAACGAGCAAAGCTCCTATAATATCTGGCGAGAAAAAAACACCCCTGAAACAGACTAGACATCGATGCTAACAGACTAGCCAATGTCAGACATGACATATTCAGGAAAAATGTAGAAGACGAAAGTATCCGAGAAAACATCCAAAATAGATTAAACATGAAGATCGAGGGGCTAAATGCCAACAACCCAGAGGAGACTCATTCAGAGGAACAAATAGAAACCAGATGTATCACTGGTATACACAAGCAAATAGAAGAAGATAATGACGAATATGAGAGAGAAACAGAGATGACAAAAACATCTGGGAGAATGTAACAAAATAGATTTCGAGGAAAGGCGACAATTCCAAAAGTAAGAAAGAACCGTCAAGTGAAGAAAACCATCAACCTCTCTAACCAAACAATTAGAAAATTGACGGACGAAATGGAAAGGCTGATGAACCTGACAGAAATCAATAATCTTATATACGCAGCCTCGGAAACGATCGCAGAAACAATAGGTGAAATATAAAAACACAACCTAAACACTAAAGAAAAATGCCAGTCTGGAAAGAAAGAATAGAAACCGAAATAAAGAAACTACGATACCAATTGTCACTTCTAAATGAATTAGACAATGGCTCTAAAATGAAAGGAAGAGGAAGGAAACCAAAACCCCAAACTGGAAATCACCAGGAAGTAGCCAATTTTCGGA
>OZ038505.1:1907500-1932500 GCA_964036315.1 Acanthosepion esculentum
CCTGTTACGATTCTATGGGTCTACACAATACACACTGACAGAACAATCAAAGCCAACAGCCCAGACATTGTTATTAAAGACCACAAACAAAATAAGTGCCTCCTTATTGATATGGCAGTCCCTGCAGACTGCAATGTATCTTTGAAGATATTCGAAAAGCTGTCAAAATACAAGGACCTTGAAATAAAAATCTCATAAATGTGGCACATGGGGACATCAACAATCCCGGTTGTAGTTGGAGCCGTTGGACTGGTTGGAAAAGATTCCAGTAGATTAATTGAAGGGATCCCTGGAAGTCCATGCCTCAAAGAGATGCAAAGAATTGTTCTGACAAGTACAGCCCACACTTTACGAAGGGCTTTATCTCTGTATATTTTTTTTGCAGTGGAAAGAACCCGGAAAGAAATGTGTAAACGCCAGATATCAAAGATAATAATAATAATAATAATAATAATAATAATAATAATAATAATAATAATAATGAAAATAATCCATTATGCCATACTATAAAAAAGAAATCAAATTAAATGAGTGTAACAAAAATAATAACAACAATAAGGAAAATAATCCATTATAGCCTACTATACAAAATAAATCAAAGTAAATAATATTTATGATGGAATTAATCCATTATTGCATTGTATTTCCTTGGTCTTTTAGCTCTTTAATCTAATCTACCATGTTGGCTAATAAACGATATGGTTGAGGGATTTAAAACTTTAAGTAACCGCCTTTTCAAATATTTGAAGGCCATGTATTTTGGGGTTAAAGAATTTCAGTTTTTTAGCGCAATAGGAGATAATTAAAGTGAATAATGTATGGAACTTACTAAATATTAAATTCAAATGCTGGTTCCAGACTTTTAGCCTGCAGTATAAGTTTACTTTTTTACTCTACTGTAAACTAAACATTTGTCCACATTTTTGAATCTCGTGAAGTCACGACCAATATCAATGTTTTTGTTTACTCTAATATAAACCGGGCCTATGGTTCGCTTTTTCACAATTATTGCGATTTTTGTCCTTTGAGACTTATATACGACAGCAAATAATCAAACCTATACTGAAATATTGTTAAACCAACTCTAATCTAAACTCACCTTTCCTGTTCAAAATTTTATCAGATGCCTTTTTATTATTCCCTTTTCTTCCGTTACCGTCTTTCTACTGTCATGGCGTCGAAAGGATTCCGCCATTTTACAGTTTTTATTTTGCCTCTTGTTTTTAATTTTTTTTTTCTTTTGTAAATTTTGTAAGTGTTTTTTTTTCCTTCTTCGTCCCCTGCTGGAATATTTTTCATCTTCACTTTACGTTTTCCTTACTTCCATCCGTATTTCATCTGTTTCTTATTTAAGATATCTTTTCTTTATATACTTGCCTTTATATCCATTGTTTATCTCAGAATTTTTCTTTATTTCTTTACTTTTTATCTGCTGTGTATTTCAAATATCTTTTCATTATTTCTCTTCTTTTTTTAACTTTCAGTTACATTTCGTGCTAAGAGGAATGTATACTTGACAAACAAGGTGGATAAAATAAGTAAAGGTTTATTGTAAAAACTAATACAATAAGAATAAAGGTAACAGTTATGCAAAAGATCGTCGCAAGTCAATCCAGTAGTGAGTGTTACTATTGGAAGGTCGGTAGTTCTCACGTAAGTCTGAGTCGTACTAAATAGATCCCAGCTACAAATATTTACCAGCCACTCCAAGAGGTAGGATGTGGCACAAGGCCGAATTTAGTGTGGAGCAATCCGACACCGTAGGCTCGGCCCAAAATTCTCCGTGAACCCCGCATAAACGCGTTCGAGTCTGTCCACCTCTCTGGACGAGACTCTGGTCTTCGGCATAGCATCGTCCGGGATCCGTTCTGCCTGAAGACATAGAATTCCACAGCAGCTAAGAGCTGATACCAGCTAGACGACATTTACCAACTGCACCACACTGTCGGACGTGGCACAATGCCGAATTTAATGTGGCGTTCTAGAGCCCGTAGACTCGGCCAAAAAATCCCCATAAACTCCACATAAACGGGATCGGATTTGTCTATATCCCCGGACGAGACTCTGCCCTTTGGAATAGCCTCGTCCGGGTTCCTCTCAGTCCGAAAGCAGAGAGTCCGAATGCATAGGTGAAAAATTTCAGCTAGACGGTATTTAAAAGTCCCCACCCCGGATGGTAGGTGTGTCACAAGGCCGAGTTTAACGTGGGTGATCCTAGCCTGTAGGCTCGGCCAAAAACGCCCGTAGAACTCGTATAAACGGTATATGGTTGGTCAAACTCCTCGAACGAGGCTCTACGTTTCGGCATATCGTAGTCCGGATTCCTCTCTGCTCAGGGGCAGAATGTTCGATCATCTAGCCTAAAAGATTTCGGCTGGAGTATTTAGTAACTGCTCCACGCAGTCACCTGTGGCACAAGGCGGAAATTAACGTGGGGTATCCGGCTCGGAAAAAATTCCCCCTAGACCCCGTAAAAACCGGTGTCTGGTCGGTGTACCACCCCACACGAGACTCTGCCCTTCGGCATAGCCTCGTCTGGGTTCTTCTCTGCTCAGAGGCAGAGAGCTCAACCAGCCAGCTGAAAGATTTCGGTTAGAATATGTAGCCCCCCCCCATGAGGGTTGCATGTGGCACAATGCCGTGTTTAACGAGCCCGTAAGCTCGGCCAAAAAATACCCGTAGAGCAGCATAACGGGATCGGGTTGGTCAACCTCCCCGAACGAGATTCTGCCGTTCGGCTGAGCCTCGTCCGGGTTCCTCTTTGCTCAGATGCAGAGAGTTCGAACATCTAGCCGTATAAGATTTCGGCTAGTATATTTAGCCACCCCCTACGAAAGTTGCATGTGGCACAAGGCCGAGTTTAACGTGGGTTCTCCGAGCCCGTAAGCTCGGCCAAAAAATGCCCGTAGAACTTACATAACGGGATCGCGTTGGTCAACCTCCCCGATCGAGACTCTGTCCTTCGGCTGACCCTCGTCCGGGTTCCTCTCTGCTCAAAGGCAGACAGTTCGACCATCTAGCCGAAATAGATTTCGGCTAGTCTCTGTAGTCCGTTGACTTACAGATACTTATAGGTAGTTACTCATGGGGGTGACAGGTTATTCCATTACATCACTTTCATTCCATTCTTTCGTTTATTTCCCTATGCTGTCTTAGCTTTTATACTTCTTTTTCTTCCACTTACTTTGGAATTACCTCAATGTCATTTCTCCAACATCATCCTTTATTTCTGTTTCTTTGTTTCATTTCCAGTCATTTCAATAATTCTGCTAATTACTTTCTCACTGGATACGCTCATGCCTCCTTTCATTTTTCATTTGTTATTTTTTTTCTTTTTTTTTTACTGTGGAAATTTATTTGATGATATTTTTTATCGATATTACGTATATAGTCATGCTTTTTTTGTCTTCATATTTTTTGTTCTTAATATTTGTTTTCCGAAACTTTTTAAAAATTCTATTTTAGCTTTATTATCCGTAACTGAGTATACGCCCTGTTTATGTTAATGATTGTATAGCTAGTTGACCGACCTGCATACTAGAGAAAACTTAATAAAGAAAATGTGCTCTCTCGGTAACATTCAAACCTGTGTCCCTCTCTGCATGGTAAACGACCATTTGATCCGCCGTCATTTAAACGCTCGGCTACGAAGAAGCACAATTCTATTGTGCCTTCAAAACACACTGACGCATTCAGATTGTCTCGAAAGCTTCATATCTCCTCAGTTTCATATACAAAACCTTAACAACGCACTTTCTATAAAATTAATGTATATTTTAAACATCCGTCATATTTTTATTACTTCTAACGTTATTTTTAGTAGATAGTCGTATTTGAGACGATCGGTCTATTTATGTTAAATTTTAATCTCATATATATATATATATATATATATATATATATATATATATATATATATATATATATGCTCCTGAAAAATTTATTTCGGTTGACCTCTCTGGGGAGGATGTGTGGGTTTGTAAACAGTGACTATTACGGCTAATAATGCAAGACTCTTCGGTAAATCGAATCAAGTTCTCTCAGTCACTGTGTGTTTATCTAAAAATAAATACGCTTAAATTCACCTTCTTCTCTGCCGTGCGCCAACGGCTTCAGGGTAAAATTTCCGGCTGACCCGAATTCAGCAGGTTTTCGATTCTAGCCAGAGGCAACCGGACGTCTAGCCACACTGATGAGCTGTGATACAGCGAAACAGTCTGTCAGTGGATGACAATATATATATATATATATATTGTGTATATTTAGGCAGTAATTTTTTATTGATGCATGTTTCATTAAATAATATAGACAAGTTTTGTCTATTTATTTTAAATAGGTTCCTTTCATATCGTCTGATAAGCTTAATAACATTATCATTGAAAGACGAACGGAAATCACCATATTGATACATGTTTTAATCCTATCTAAGCTTTCGGCTTACATAAGCCATTATCAAAGATGACAATTACATTTCAATATATCAAACAATACACGGACGAAACAATAATGATAGTCTGTTTATGTTTACATGGAAGATTTCCAAGCAACGACAACGAATGTTGGACGGTATCCTCGAAGATGAAGAAGAGACTCGAGGCGATGGAGATGTGGTTCTACAGAAAGATGCTAAGGATATCATGGACCGAGCCTGGCAGAAAGGATGAGGTCTTGTAGAGGATGTAAACAAGTAGAAGGCTTATAGTTATCATCAGGAAGAGGCAGATGAAGTTTCTGTGACATGTAATGAGAAAGGAGGGCCTGGAGAATCTGATACTCACAGGTCGAATAGATGGAAAGAGAGACAAGGGAACAACGCATGACATACCTGTCGGGCTCAAGCCAGCGGATGACAGAACCTGATGTGGGTGATGTGGTAGAGGGACGAAACTTTTTGAGAGCAACAAGGGATAGGGTGAAGTGGACAGCCATGATCGCCCACGTCATGAAAGGACACGGCACATAAAAGGAACTCCTTCTCTATAAGGAAGGGAAATGAATCCAACAATTTCGCTTTTATCCAACCCACCCCTCTTTCATTTCATATGACCTATCCCGTCACCATTCTAATCAGTATGTTTTCCCTTTGCAACAGGCGCATTGCCCCTGGCGTTGATGGGGTCGAGTTTATCCATTGAAACTTCCTTCCCTACAATGCATCAGCTTCAGCTGGAATTTTCAATTATTCTTTCTCTCTGCCGATCTATCTATCTATCTATCTATCTATCTATCTATCTATCTATCTATCTATCTATCTATCTTTGTCTGTACATATCTATCTATCTATCCATCCATCTTTGTCTGCACGTATCTATCTATCTATCTATCTATCTATCTATCTATCTATCTATCTATCTATCCATCTTTGTCTGCACGTATCTATCTATCTATCTATCTATCTATCTATCTATCTATCTATGTCTGTACATATCTATCTATCTATCTATCTATCTATCTATCTATCTATCTATCTGTTCCCATCTAGTAAGCTATCTATATGTACGGCTTAATTGCTGTCTACTTAGATCCCCAACGGAATACATTGAATATATCTTTTAATAATTTCACCCCCACCACGGCGGCAGTGCAACTAGGGCGCCGGTGTGTTTACAGAGAGTCAGAGCAAAATTAAAGAGGGTTTCTTTGCGGAAAGGATATAGAGACTGGGATCGGGAAAAATGCATCAGATTGACATTAAATTTGACTATTTGAAGATTATAGGGAAGCAAGTAAAGTGAAGGGAGTTCCACTGGCGGGAAGTGCGACAGTAGAAGAGGCTGTTGCATTTAACTGTTTCTACAGTGAGAAGGAGGGATCGAGATGCCAACCTAGTAGCACGCTTAAATTAATGCAGTCTGGGAACCAATGAACGTAGCTCGTTAGATCAGTTGCCATGAAAGTTCTTGTAGAAAAGACAGAGGGAAACCACGACACGTTTGTGAAAAAGTGGCTGTAGATGAGATGCCAGATCAGGACATATCACATTGCATATCCGTCTCTGAAATTTGTCTAGGAACACGAGATCAACAGCGGAGACATCAGACCATTTGGCAAGCACGAAGATTTGGAGATTTGAAGGATGGACTCAGGAGAAAAAAACCACCTTCTGGAGCGTCACAGGCAACCAACTTGCATTGATTCAATGTAGATTTTCAACATCAGGTCAGTGTAAAACGTGAGACCAAAAAGGCGCAGAGTGACGCTCTCGTGGATTTGAATATCAGACAAGCTGATAGGAGGCAGATAAGCTTCTTTATGGTAGTTAAATAAGAGCAGTTTCGTTTTGGAGGCATTAAAATTTACGAGCCATTTCCGGCCTCAGTCAACCATAGATTTGAGGTCCATTTTGGGACCGGTGGCCAATTTAGCTTTGTCACCGGTGCCGGATTTACTATTGAGATAGGAGTAAACAGTAGTGTCGTCTACGTGGATGCCTACTTGGCAACTGATGACATCGGGGAGATCTTTGATGAAGATCAGATACAGTGTAGGACCCAGGATAGAGCTTGGGTAACACCACCGATCGTATGAAAGGAATTGGAGGAGAACCCTTTTACGACGACCCTTATATCACGGTTTGACAGGAATGATTGTCTTACATCAAATAATCGTCCTGTAATACCATATCCCTGAAGCTTACGATGAGGGCCGGTATGCCAAACCCTATCAAACGCCTTAGAGATACCTAGAGCTATTGCTCGAACTTCGCCATTATTATCAAGAACTTGGTATACAAATTCAGTTATGGCCGTGAGCAAGTCAGCGTAGGCCGGGCAAAATGGAAACCATATTGTTTCTCAAAGCGAAAATCATGGGACGTAAGTTGCTTAACCAATTCGGCGTTGATTAACGGCTCGAACACTTTATCGAACAGTGTTAGGAGACTGATAAGACGGTAGTTAGATGGGTCAGAATGTCTCCAGATTTCTTAAAAACAGGAGCAACAAATGACGATTCCAACTGGTCGGAAAGCAAGAGACAACGAGACAATACTTATATAGTTTAGAGAGAACAGGAGCCAACTTAGGAGCACATTTCTTTAGGACTACCGCTGGTATCCCGTCACCACAACTTGCCTTATGAGAGTCTAATTCACAGATGATGTCTAAAACCATCGACGGGGTTATGCTCATCTCACTCAAACGAGCCTCAGTTCTAGAAAATAAGGTGTGGGTAGTCCGGGTGAGTCGAGTGTTGAACTTGACGAGAATTTCTGAGCAAAGCATACAGTCTTATCAGCTGAGGAAGTTAGGACCTCAAATTAATTGAATAGAGGAGGTAATGTGGATTTGTTGTTTAGCAAAATCTTACAGAGCCGCCAATAATGTTTAGAACCTAACTTGCGAGATACAATACGTTTCAGTAAATAGTAACTTTGCTACATTGAGGACACACGCTTACACTCATTACGCTCAGAGACAAAGAGACGGTGGTTGCAATCAGACATGTCGCTTCCGTACAGAGGGAAGAAGTAATCCCTGTGGGCTATAGCAGCTGAGCAAACAGTTGAGAACCAAGGAGATGAGAGCGATTTAAGTTGGTATTTTCTTGCTGTGGTGAAAACCTCGATGCCAGCTTTTGCCCAAGAAGAGATCCCAGACGTACATTTTTGAATGGGGTGCATAAACACCGCATCCCAGGGGATGTCAGGAAGGAAATCACGGAACGAGTTCCACTCTGCTCTTTGATAACAGAAAGATATTCTGTTCGTAGGAGTTTCTTGGCTGGGTGGCGAGTAGAAGGAGATGTTAACAGGCACTACGACGTGTTCAGAGTTGCCAAGAGTTGAAGAGCTGTGTAGCGCGACAAGAGTCAGGGATGAAGGTAAAACCAATATCGAGAAAGGGAAGCGTTACCGTCAGGGTTTACCGGGGAAACATGTAGGAAAATCAACCACTCGTTTGAGGGAATGAGTGATTGAAAAGTTAAAGGTTTGTATGCCAGTTACAGAGTGTTTAAGTCACATGGAATGGTGGGCGTTAAATTCACCGAACACGAATATGTGTGCAAATGGATTTAGAGAGATGGCCTTGTCTACATTATCGGAAATGTTATCGAGTACACCACAGTCTTGAGAGGAAGGAGAACGATAGAGAAACAAGAAATAGTTTACTGAATTGGCGACAGACGGAGACACAAATATAAATGGTCTGGAGATTTAAGAGATTTCCTTAGCCAGCAGGAGATGATTGCGGATATACTCCCAGGCCATGCACGTGGATTTTAGATTAAAGTAGCCGGGAATCGAGAAATTGGAGGGGATTAACGAGTTAAAGTTAATCCCGCAGAAAGCTAATATATCAGAGACTTTTCAAAGCGGAATGATTCCACACGGCAGAAGTTGGTACGAATGCCACAGATATTAGAAAAGGAAATGTTAAAGGGTTTGGGTGATTTTCTTCAGCTGGTTTAGGCTTATTTTTTTGACTGTTTAAGGTTATGTTCACTCATACTATTTACATTATTCGGACTATTGTCCTCATCTTTGTTTCCATACTTATCACAACGTTTCACCTCTCCAAGTTCTCCACTGCCTTAACCAGGTATTGAACTCATAACACATTGGGTCCTGTCATTGGATCTAACCAACGCCTTGATCCACTGTGCTTAAGGACAATAAATAAATAAGTACCTCATCTCAGAAATATAGATAGAGGTTGATTTACGTTGGTAAAGTATAGGTTTAATGTAATTGTAGTAGCAAACTGCCATCGTATGCGACATATAGAGAAAGGAACTGGCGCAGACTGCAACATAACGTAGACTCAGGGTTGTCCACCTGAGGTGCGTACAGGGACACTAGTCCTTGCGCTACATGGCACTGCAAGAACCCCGATATTATGCAACTGTTGATCAGAGCAGCATTTCAAGACGCTTCGTAACTGTTCGGGCTCCTAACTAACAGTCGGAAACAGCAACCAGAAAACTCTTAACCCGTTACCATCAGTATGAAAAGACGTTTCCACAAATTGCACATATCACCCTAGAGATTCACGACAGCCCCACTACAGATGTCAAAGAGGAAAGGATCCGGGAACCCCTTTCTAAGCAGGAAATTATAGATTAGTTTCTAATCCTGTTCAAGAGAAGTGGTAGGGTTATTGACTGGGCGATAGGAAAATTTATCTACTATAAATTAAGCAAGGAGTGACATTTTTTTCTTTTGTTGGCCATATATCATGTCTAAATGTATATCCCAAGACAGAGGATAGGGCAGTGCTTATATGACGATTTACTTCGTAAAGAAGTCGAAACACTCCACGACTGTGAGCCAGGAATTAAGATAACGTCCAACACTTGCATAAGCCAGAAAGAAATTCAAAGAACTAATATTCAAGCAAAGTTTTCAAAAAAGGATGTAGACTAAATTCACTTCAATTAAAAAAATAAGTAAATAAAAATAAAAGAATTACTACCAGCAAAAAAGCAAAAAAAAAAGAAAAAAGGATTGAGTACATAAAATTTAAATAAATTATTTAAATGTGTCTCGTTTGGATATAGTTAAAGTTAACCTGTAACAAATTTTAAGAATCGGGCTAAACGATAAATGTAATAGTAGGGTTGAGTTTAATTCCCCCCCACCAAATAAAAATACAACCGGCAATATTTAAACGATGCAACACTTAGGAAAGGGATTAAACTTAGGAATATTAAGATTACCTCCTCGGTTATTCATTGAAGCTGCTATCCACCAAAGAAAAAAAAGAAAGATAGTCCCCACTGCGGGCCATTTAAAAATAGTTCGCGCAGCTGATTGGTTGTACAAACAGCCAATCGGATGTGCGGAATACGTGGTCTTTCTTCGTAGAATTCTTTAAAAAGGCCAGAGTAACTGTTAGCGTTTTAAAAGTGAGGGGGAATCAGGGTTATATCTCCCCTGATTGGGTCGATTTGGTGATGGGTAGTATGATGTTGAAAGACCCGAAACTCCCTGATGAACCAAGTCAAAACATCACTGACGACCCCCTCGGGCGCCTACTTAAAAGCGTATTTTTGAATCATGTTTCTCATAGATTTCTAATTTTTTAACAAATGATTTACAATGACAATGTTTATCTTTTCATTCACCCAGTTTTTAAATTAAGTCTAGCCCTGCCACGCAATCTACACTGTTATTTCTCATATAGTTTCAAAGGAGATGAAATGGATTTATATATTTCCCAAAGATGATATTGCGAAGTAAACAGAATTGATTAAGACAGAATTCGAACTCGTTTCACCAATTCCAACGTCCATGCCAATCGTCGCAATATTACAAATATATAAAAAATATTGTCCTTGGTGATACAACAGCTAAATTATGACATTAAATTTAAAATAGGATTAAGAAAAGATGGAAAAGATGTAAAATATAAATAATAATTAATCTGAAGAATTTTGATAAATTTCCTATTGAAGCATTTTAAATTTCATTAAGAATTATTAATTTTAGGGATAGATTTTTTAATAGCTTTCTTTGAATAATTATCCATTTAGACAGTTTTTAGAAAAATACTAGGTTACCCAATATTTCTTTTTTACTCTAAATGTGTGCGGGTGGTGTATTGCATAGCGACGAGGAATCTGAGAGCCGATTTCGAATACTTTGCGATTTGTTTTGCATTCAGTGTCGCATATATAGCACTGGTAATTATATTCGTCCATTTCTTCGGACCCCAGCCAAGGGTTAAACAGTAGGACAAACCGGGATATTTAGCTTTGATTGGCAACCAGTCTAGAAGAAGGACAATTCTGAATTCAAAAACCCTATGTAACCCCAAGGAAGGTCATACGAGTCAACAAATGAAAGGGTCGCTGTGTTTCTAATCACTATATGAATCCGAATCAGATCGTTTAATCAATCAAAATGAACTGTTTTTAAAATCATTTCACTCCAAGCCAGGCAATAATGCCACTCGGACGCATGATGGGTACTGTGAGTGAAAAAGATGCGAATACCTTAGTGAAGAAATGTGAGGAAATGACAATAGGTTTCAGGAAGACAGAATATGGCGATTGAATTTGCATTTCAATTTTCTGAAGATTGTAGGAATGGAAGTAAGAAATCCGGACTTCAGTAGTTGAGAAGTGTAAGAAAAGAAACTTATAGAATAGAAGTGGCTGTTGCATCTATCTTGTTCCACAGTAAAACGGTGAGGCCTAATTGCTTAGATTCGTATCATTGATACACTAAGGGAAATAGCTCATCCAAACAGATGCCATGGAAATATGTGTAGAAATGACAGAGAGAAGTCTTGTTTCGTCGGTGAGAATTTGACTGAAGTCCAGATGCCAGATCAGGATCTAATACATTAATGATCGTTCTTTGAATTTTGACAAGAATCTCGAGATGAATAGCAGGAACACCAGACCAAATATGGCAACAGTGTTCAATGCATTGACGTATGGTAGATTTATAAATATGTATGATGGATTCTGATGAGTAAAATGTTCTAGCACGAGACAGTAAACCAACTTTCCAAGAAGTAGAGGCAGCAAATGATTCAATAGAGTCGCTTCATTTCACTAAATCATCATCTCCTTTAAGTACTTAATGGCGGAGTTCATTTTAAAACTGAATTCGTCAAAATCTTCCACCCATATTTACAAAAAAGAAAATGGACACCATTTTAAGCAAAGTGTGGAATGATTTATAAACATAAATATAACTTACGCCAAAAGAATTTTAGAATATAACGTGTGGTTATTCTGATATATCGAGAATATAAAAACATTTTTTACACGCATTGGGTTGCGGATATTTCACTGAAATTAATCCCTTCTTGTGCTATAAAAGTTGTTGATAGCGAAAAAATAAATTTGAGAATCAGGTGTTACTCTTTAGTATCGCCTTGTGAGACCATACGTTGACACAATAAATATTAATAACTGACAACTCTAAATGTAATCTGGAATTCTAAAGCGATCGTTTTAGTGTTAAAAACTTTATCTCGCCTCATATTTTGAAACTAAATCAAAAACTTTGGTGGAAAATAAAATTATCTCTTTCACAATTTTATACTAAATTAAAAGTTTTAGTCATAAAACTTACCCAAACTTTTAAACTAAAATGGCTTTGGAGTTCAAAAATTTACGCCACCTGCCCTGTTCATTTTTTTTATTTTTTATTTTTTTAAGTTTATCACCCCAAGCAAGGCTGGAGGCCACTAGCACGCAAGGGGTTACAGAAGGTTTGGAGGAAGAGCAGATAGGAGTGGTAAAGGAGAGGATGTGGAGAAAGATAGTGGATCGATCAAGGCAAGGGGGTTACAGAAGATTTGGAGCGAGAGCAGATAGGAATGAAAGGTGAAAGGATGTGGAGAAGGGAAGTGGATAGATCAAGGCAACTGCAGATGTCGATTGACGTTACACTTAAATAGTTGGAGATTGTATTTGTCAGGGAAACAGGAATAAGGAAGGGAGTTCCACAGGCGAGATGTGCGTGACATGAAGCTATTGGAGTAGAAGAGACGTCTACATCTAACAGTTTAGGACGTTTAAATTTATGAGGCCTAGGAACCAGCGAAAGCAGCTCCTCGGAGCAATTACCGTGAAAGTATTTGTAAAAAAGTCAGAGCGAGGCAACGTCGCGTCTGTGAGAGAGCGACTGCAGACGAGATGATAGATCAGGGCCAATTACGTCATACTACAATAAGGATCATTTTGTTTAAATTTATTTTATTTTATTTTATTATTTCACCACCGATCAACAAAGATAAAAAAATCTGACGAATGCTGGATGGCATAACGACCGTAACTTTGTGATAATGACAAAAAAGATAAGGACATTAATCTGATTGTAAATAATATAAGTCTTCAGCATTCCTCTCACAATGGAATTGTGTTACTCTCTCTTTATTCTCTTTCTGTCTTATTGTCGGGGGAATGAGGCTTGGTAACAGAACGTCGCAAATCATTTTCCAGTTGACGGTTAAACTCGAAAGTCTCGGTCCAAACTCCCACCTCGGATGGTCCTACGCCAGAAAGGACAATTTACAGCAACAGTTTCCCAGGTTTCTCAGTGACGATGTTGGCCTGTGCCAGGGATATTTTCAACTGGTCCCTGAAACATAGTATTGGGCTTCAACGTAGCCTCTTTTCGCTGGCGTGTTCTCCAAACAGGATTATTCTTGGGAGTTGAGTAGAAATGTAAATCGATATGAAAATGGAAAACTGAATTCAAGCAACGGCGATCTCTAGGAAATAATACAAACTCTTGTATAATAAAATCAAAACAGTAAAATGTTTACCTCAGTTTTCTAAATAACCGAGCTATTAAAGGAATGTCAACAAGTCTGATAAGGAAATCATAATATATTGATATATAAATGGCATATTGTGTCAATCACATAACTATTTTTTAATATTATTCGATTTATATTTTGATTAGAATCAGTTTGCACAATAAAAATTTACACGCACAAACATGATGCAATGGTTAACGATCCGAGTCACATTAACCTAGAATTCGAGCTTAAGCTGATACCTCATGCAAGCATTTGATATTAAATATTCCCAACAAATGCTTGTGTGTCGTTAAATCGACGATCCATCACATTGTATATTTTTTAAACTTTTTTCAAATCGCATATTTTAAAATTTGTACATTTTGCCTCAACATTTGATTAATATAAAATTTAATGTGAAAATGCTGAGTGACCTAATAAAATATTTTATAACTTTTGTGCGCGTACGTTGTTTGTTAACTTTTGTATTCATTATTTATTATTGATCATTTTATTAGCTGTTCTTGGTTGTTGCTTGTTATTAAATGTAGTAATAACAACCAACAACTAATGATGAAATAATCAATAATAAAGGTTTAAAGAATAACGAGATAAAATAGTCACAAAAATACAACCGAATCCACAGTCGTTTCCACTCAATAACCCCTTGAATAATTTGAAACATAATCTTTACTGGCCAGCCTAAAAAAAAACGAATAATAAAATAGACCTACCCATAATGCACCACTGACCAGCATATATTAAATAGTCAGGCCAAAACACAATTCACATGGCCTAGCGATTGCGTTTAAGCAGGAAACTGACTGTCGCCGCTGGACTCCAATGTCCACATACACACACACACACACACACACACACACACACACACACACACACACACACACACACACACACACACAATCACACAAAAACACACACACACACACACACACAATCACACACAAACACACACACGCGCGCATATATATATATATATATAGTCTTAAGATGTGCTATATTTATGCGATAAAGTGCTCAATATCAGAGATAGAGTGTGTGTAAATATAAAAGTGAACATAGAAGTCAACACTTAGAGGCGACATTCTGTTTCAGGCCTGATGATTGCATCTAGCACGAAACCGACTGTTGCCTCTAAGTGTGGACTTCCATGTTCACTTTTATACACACATATATATATATATATATATATATATGCTCTCGAAATAATTCGATTGAGCTCTCGGAGTGGAAGGAGTGATTTTATAAACAATGCCTCCCGTTGCTGCTAATGCAATGCTCTTCAACTAGGATCGAGCTCTCCTAGCCACTGACGACTTTCGTATAGTAAAAACGTTAGAATTTCCCTTTCGCTCTGCCGCGCGGCGATAGCTTAAGGGTAGAATATCCGACTGATCCCGGCTTCAAACAATCCGATGTCTACCTACATTGATGAGCTGTGAAACAGTCTGTCTGTGGATGACTATATATAATTATTATAAAGTAATTCAGCGAGTCTAGAAGAATCCTGAACAGAATGCAGAAAGCACTGAACGACCGTTTCGTCCTATTTTGGGACTCATCAGCAGTGCGCATCCATTACCGAGAGTCGAACCCGGAACGTTTCAATACGATGCAAGCGTCATACACACTCATTTGATATAGGCTTGGGGAAAGAAGACTTGGCTCTGGTGGCACAATCCGTTGGGTTAAGTATCCTTGGATGAGTTACACCAAGAAATTTAGTGAGTAGTGGCGCTATATCGAGTCTAGTTAGTTACCTCATTGTCACCGATGTATGACGCTTGCGTTGTATCTTTATGGTCCAGATTTGATTTTCGGCAGTGGATGCGCACTGCTGTTGTATCCCCAAGTAGGGCAAAATCGCTGTCCAGGATTTTTCTAGACTCTATATGATTTACCTTAATATGATTATCCAAATCCACCTAAAAATTTCTATCATCTATACCTACTCTGTTTTTTCTACTTCCCCTTTTATTTATTATTTCTTGAATCTATCTATCTCTTTATTTTTATTTCTAATTCAGTCTCTGTTTTTTTATTTATTTATTTATTTTGCTTTCCTATTCAAGCCTCGGTTTGAGGAATATCAATCACAGTTTCCGCTTTCCCTTCCGGAAATTACAAAGCATCACTGAGGACCTGCGACTTTCATCGGGAAATCTCTGAGTCACAGACAGAAAGCTGACAATGGCCTGAGGCTGTGGCTAATGTGAAATTAACCACCGACTATCGATCACACTGACGAATTCAATCCGAAATGTTCGAGTCACGTGATCAAACGATTACGTAAGACGAAGACAATTACATTCAGGTGTCGAAAAATCCCATTCCGAGGTAAAGATAGTTTCTCTGCCCAAAGCAAACGATATTTTCCCGTTTCAAGCATTGGCACGTTTGTTAATTCCTAAGTCGCACCTGCAGATAAAAATCTTTTAAGTTAAAATGTAATTCGTTTCATCCAAAAGATTAAGGCTCCAAAAATTCAGAGTTTCTATGAATTATTAGTAATCTTATAAACTTCAAGGAAGAGTTTTTCTTTTTCTCAATTGTAGCTGAAAAAACCCATAGTAGCACTTTTATATATCGTGTCTCCTCCAAAAGTATTGAAAGAGCAGGGACAATTACCTATTTTTTGTTGTTGTTGTTGTTGTTTGAAGTCATTTGGTTTAAGTTCAAAAGGTGAATATGGGAAAAGAGTTCAAAATGTCAGATTTTACATCCTGGTATTTATATTTAGATGCGTTCAACAGGCGTGTCTATCAGGTCACCCCATTTTTAAGCAAAGCCGACGCAAAGGAACAGATAGTTTTCAAGTAAATAACATTTAATATTTACTTGCATAACCCTTAGTCGCAAAAGCTTCATCAATCTTGCAAATCACTGACATCACCAAACTTTTGCATTCTTCAATTGTGTTGATTTTCCAGTTTTCTAACGCAGATTCTTTCAGTTCTTTTTCGTTTTGCGTTGGGCGGGCGGAATTCTTCCCTATTTCTTTCTTTTTAAAGAGATGAAATGCATGCTCTGTTGTTAAATCTGTTTACTGTTTGTTGTCCTTTGTTGTGCTGACAGACTGTTTTCGGGCCATTGTCCTGCTGCTTGATAAACATCATATATTCTAGTTTAGATGCATTTCTCTGTGTAATAAAAGACACGGAACAGAGCAACCCAAATTAGGCTTTATTCTGCACTAGGTATTCACTCTATCTCCCTACTAAGACGAGTTGTGACACAAGTTCATTTTTAAGGTGGGGACCCAATCGCGTACACCCGGGCCAGGAATAAAAAATTCCCGCAGTATAATTTTCCTCAGTTGCGACTGTGTCATTTGACGAAGCTGCTCCTGAGTGCACTCTGCCTAAAGACAGAGACGCGACTGAGAGATGATAAATAGATGTGTTACAAACCCCTCGAAATGGAGGAGGTTATACACTAGGCTTTATTCTACACTATAGAACTGTTAGTATAAACAAAGCTATACGCAAACAAGTTCATTTTCACAACAAGGCAGGGGAGGGGAGAGAAAAAAATGTGCACCACAATCTCCTTTGCATCTAGAAACAATTAGTGGCAGTTAGACAATAAATATTACGGAAAGATTATATCGTATCAGGATTTATTTCAATTTTTAAGTATCTACTTTATAACCTGCTGTTAGAAAGTATATTTTTAAAGAAATAACAAAACAAGTGTTGCAGATATACCATATATTAAACAGTAAGTACAACAGAAGAGTATTACACGACTAGTCAGTGTGTGTCGGTTAAGCCAACGTTCAGTCTATTCGACTGTTCCCACAATGCCTTCTCTCCTACTAATCTTATAGTAGGCGGAAGAGTCCAAGAGAGGGAGGCCACCACAACACAAACGATGAGAATTTTTTTACTGATGGAATCAAGATTTTAGAAGTACGTGGAAGAAAGAATCATGCGTCACCATTTTGCCTATTTCAATTATTTTTAACATTTCAGAAACGTTGTATTCATTTCCTGTAATGTTCGTCTTTTCATGTGTGGCAACCTAATATAGGATAAAAAGATAAGTGTTTGAAGGAGCATTTCTTCCAGTTTCTGTTGTTTAACCTGCATTTCTAGGTACAATTCCGGAAATTTCTTCTTGTTTTCTGCTTGTTCTCGTTGGAATTTCTTGTCTTTCTTGATCTTTCTGTTCCAACAGTAGTTGTTGTTTCTGTTCATCTTTCATCAGCTCTAGCATTGCACTTTTAAATTCGTCCATTTTACTTCGGTAGAACGTAAAATTAAGAAATGAGAGGGGGGTCTCTTTACCCTCTTCACCAACAATAAGTCAGTTTGTCTTGTACGATACTTTTACTAAAAAATTTAAAAGCGGGAAAGAGGATAAATTTTTACTTTACCCTGTTAGCGAAAACAATAAATCTGTTTGATTTGTTGGAATGGAAAAAATGACAAGATTCACCAACATTCTACCCAATCACTGGATTGAAATTGTAGAAATCCTATTGTTTTGAGGAGTTTCTTTTTTTTTCCTCTGTCACTGTTGTAATTAACATTGGATACCCTTTTGTCGTAGACTTTGATTAAAATTCCTTTCTCCACCACTGTTGTAGACATTGGCAATTTCTTTAATGATTTAACGTGAAGTCCGTTTCTTCATATGCTTCGTCGCCAGAATGTTATGAGCAAGTAAATTGTTAACGAAATAACAAATCAAATAGATATATCTTACATTAAACAGTAAGTACAACAGAAGAGTATTACACGACTAGTGAGTCTATGTCGGATGACACAGCGTTCAATCTGTTTGACTGTTCCCCCAAGACCTTCTCTCCTACTAATGTTATAGTAGGCGGAAGAGTCCAACATAGACTCCTTAGATGGAGGACACTACAATACCCGCCCTTTTCAGTCTGACTCCGTATAGAGTCTTTTTTTAAATAATTACCACACAATACTTTTTATTCAACCAAATGAACCGTTTTTCACACACACACACACACACACACACACACATCAGAAACAATCACTTGAAAAGCTATAGACAAGAATTACGTTCACAAATTTTTTAACAACAGTGCCTTTTTATTAAGGTCTCTATTCATTATTCCTAAATAATGAAAAATTGGATAAGTTTAATGGTAAATTATAATGTTAATATTTTCCAATCACCCAATTCCTATTGTGCGTTTCTGGTAATTCAAAGTTGATAAGTTAGGAGATGTTTTTGTTTTACTCATTCTTTTCTTTTTTCTGTATACATGGTATGAAATGAAAGGTGTTCAATATCTTTTTCTTTTCGGGTTAATTTCTAAAGGTCCTGTAAATTTCCTTTTTCTTTTGGGCCTACTGAGCTCTGGCACTGCGTATTTGGAACCTCAAACCTGTCAAAGACGACGTCCATAGTGTCATCTTCTATGGGATCCCTGTCAACTACGCTTTCATACCCTTTTCTAATTTGGTTTACATGACGTTTGTGTATAAAATTTGGTCCCGGAAACATGTAAGTCATGTTACCAGTTTGTCTGTCTATTGTTCCTATCTCCCAGTGAGCTTTATTATTCCCCAAAACACGAAAAACAATTCTCACCGATCTTAAAGCGCTTTTTAAGTACTTTATTCCTATTTCCCGCTTTCGTTTCACTCGCAAAGAATTTGTCAGATGCCAATTTTATTTTCTTGTCAAACATGACCCCCGTTGGCAGATGGAGCGCTGCTATCAGGGTTACACGATAGATCTGCAAAAACTGCTGTATAGCCGTATCGATGGGAGTACCTCTCGCTTTCCTCATTGCTCTCTTGAAAGTGTCCACAAAATGCTCTGCCTGTCCATAACTTCTTGGGTGATATGGCGCCATGGTAATATGTTCGATCAGAACTGACTGACAAAAACATTAAATTAACACGATGTGAACTGTGACATTGTCTGTTACGATACAGTCAGCAACACCGAAACGGGAAAATAGTTCGTGCAAAAACTTTACTGTCACCTCCGCGGTCGGTTTCTTACATTTCCATATTTTTGGCCACTTGAAATAACTGTCAACTACTACAAGGTCGTAAAAACCATCAAGTATGCCATGAAAATCAATGTGTATCTACGACCACGGACGGTCTGTTTTAGGCCAAGGATTGAATTTTATCGGGGGAGCTTTAGCAGCCAAAGCACACCCTTTGCACGATCTTACAGTGTTTTCAATATCCTTGTCCATGTTGGTCCAGTAGACGTAACTCCTCATCAGACTCCTCATTCTTGAAGTTCCCGGATGGCCAACATGAAATTCCTTTAATGTTCTTTTCTGTAGTGTAAATGGGATTACTACTCTGTCTTCATACATTAGTATGTCGTTACAGAGTGAGTAAACTTCTGAGATATTCTGGTCGTTACTATTTAGTTTCTCCTTTACTTCCTTTATGAACTCATCATCGGACGCTTTGTCTATTATCTGGTCAATTGTTTTAGGAAGCTCCCTCAAAGTATTGCACAAGGTACGTTTTATTTCGCCCTTTGTTCTTTTGGCAGCAATGACTGTGTCTTCTTTTAGTGAATTGTAGAAACTCCATTTTGTAGTTATTATTGAGGAGAATGGTTCCCCATCTTTGCGGTCTATTAGCAGTATGTGTTGGCAGACCCGTTTTTGATCCAAAGATAGTAAGGAGTGGATGATGGTCAGTCTGCAACAAAAAGCACCTTCGATGAATAAATCTATGAAATTGTACAAATCTATTGAAATTGTACAAATCCTATTGTTCTGAGGAGTTTCTTTTTTCCCCTCTGTCACTGTTGTAATTAACACTGGATACCCTTTTGTCGTAGAATTTGATTAAAATTCCTTTCTTCACCACTGTTGTAGACACTGGCAATTTTTGTTTAAAGATTTAACGTAAAGTCCGTTTCTTCGAATGCTTCGTCGCCAAGATGTTGTGAGTAAGTAAATGGTTAAAGAAATAACAAAACAAGTGTTGCAGATAAATCATATATTAAACGGTAAGTACAACAGAAGAGTATTACATGACTAGTTAATGTGTGTCAGTTGACCCAACGTTCAATCTATTCGACTGTTCCCACAAGGCCTTCTCTCCTACTAATCTTATAGTAGGCGGAAGAGTCCAGTTAGGCTCTTTAGAGAGAGGACACCACAACATAACCTTATTCGATTTAAGGAAATCAGTAAAAGATTTACTCATATGTTAAACGGTCTGACGTATCTGTACTAGATTCAGTTTTGTCGGGAACTAAGTTCTCAAAGTTTTGAGTGGTAAATCAGAGTCATGTATTTCATGAGTACAGTTCTAAACGAGACCAGCGGAGGCGAGATCTCGGAGTGATACAGTTGTTTCCTTGCCGTTTTGGAGACGAATGTGCGCACAACGAGGATTGGCTTCTATAAGTCCCGCCTCCTCCATAATAGGGTCGTACTTTGATTGGCAGACAAAATGTTTTTGTAGACTTCTGAATTCAAGCTGCTGCTATTTTCCTTGAGAGGCTCTTGAGTCTTGAGCTGGATGAATAATAGTAAAAAGAAAAAAATCACATGCTTCAAAGTAACGTCCACAATGTGAAATGAGTGTAGTATAATATTCTATAATCGAGTTTAACTTCATTGTCGGAGAGTGGACTCGGGGGAAGCTATCCCAGTCTTCAACAAAAAAAGAATATATACACCACATAGAGTATCAGCTTGCTTTCGATTATACGCAGAGTCGAGGCAAGAACGTTTCTGAAAAACTCAGTAAACTACATCGTTGACGAACCTGGATCCAACGCAATTCCAAAGGTAACCTCTACATTAATGAGGATAAAAACATTCTGGACTTGTTCAGCTGCTGATCTCATCGGCTTTTGCGCTCTCTTCAGTTAGCTGTAACTAATGTCCGCTCAGCGTATAGTATAGCTGGCCAAATTTGTTCGAGAGCTTCTAGCCAATCCGTATTGAAGACGCTTGCTCAGGCGCATTTGAGTTTATTCAACACCCACAGAGCCCCACTGTGGTTTATAATGCAACTATGCTGATTAGACCTTAGTTACAGTTTCTGGGAAAGAGCTTGTTATCTAGCATGATCAACAATTTGAAGAAGGCCAACACGCTCATTCGGCCACGATGATTTGTGGCTTCGTGCTAGTACAGCTATCGACGGCACCAAAGGGTTCTGTCTATCTACCCAGTTTCACTCAGAAGGCTTGGACCAAGCCGTGGTATAGTTTTCAGGGACTTACCAAATGTGCCGGACGCTGGGATCGACCCCTCTAGTCCGATAACATCACGATGTTTCCATTATGACAAATAGACCATGGTGAGATTCGAAATCGGGTCTCATGGTCAGAATGTGAACGTTCTAACCACTCGGCTCGTGGACGTCGGTAACGGGGCTTAGTGAGCCACACGGATAGAAAGGCATACTCGAAGACTGAATGCCAGATATTATTTTCAATATGTGCCTGTGCGTGCGTATGTGCGTGCGTGAGTGAGTGAGTGTGTGTGTGTGTGTGTGTGCGTGTGTAACAATGATTGTGTTTTACAAAAATAGCAGATAATAGTAAAGAAAAGAAAAACTTTTGACCAATGTATTTTTGAAAGATGAATTTTTACAGGCAATTTTGTCATTTATCAAGAGATATAACATTAATAGTAAGACATAAAATTAAATGTTTACATATCTTGACATAATATGTGAACATTCAATTTATTTAGAATGAAACGAGACAGACAGATAGATAGATAGATAGATAGATAGAAAAAAACGAGATAGATAGATAGATAGATGGATAGACAGATAGAATAGAATGCCCTGGTATAGATAGATTGATAGATAGATAGATAGATAGAAAAAAACGAGATACATAGATATATAAATAGATAGATAGATAGATAGAGAGAGAGAGAAAGAGAGAGATGGATAGATAGAATAGAATGGCCCGAGAGAGAGAATCATACATAGAGATAAAATAGAATGACCCGATATAGATAGATAGATAGATAGATAGATTAAAACGGACAGAGATAGAAACATAGATAAAAACAAATTAAAATGGACTGATGCAAATATGCAGCTAGCTAGCTAGCTAGCTAGATAGATAGATAGATATGAACTGTGATAGATGAATAGATAGATAGATAGATAGATAGATAGATAGATAGATAGATAGATAGATAGATAGATAGATAGATAAATAATTAACAAATCATGGTAGATAGATAGATAGATAATTAACAAATCATGGTAGATAGATAGATAGATAGATAGATAGATAGATAGATAGATAGACAAAATAATTGAAACACTTGTTAAATTAAAAGAAAATTTATTTAATATGGAGTTGGTCCTCCTTTAGCCTCACATACAGCTTTAATACGTCTAGGAATGGAATCATACAACTTCCTGGCTTCACCCAGAGGAATTTTCAGCCATTCTTCTATTATAACCTTCTCGAGTTCTTTAACACACGACGGTGGAGGATAGCGGCTCCTAACTTGTCGCTCCAAAATGCACCACAAATTTTCAATAATATTGATATCTGGAGATTTGGGAGGCCACTCCATGTATTCTAGTTCACTTCCATGCTCTTTATACCAAGTCTTAATCGATCGACAGGTAAGTATTGGGGCATTATCGTATTGGAAGATGCAGTCATCATCAGAGAATAAAGTCTGGGCCATTGGATGAACATGATCTGCCAAAATGTTCAGGTAATCTTTGCTGTTGATTCTATCATGTAGGGCAACCATTGAACCGAGACATTTCCATGATATGGTGGCCCAAACTATCACTGATCCACCTCCATGCTTCACTGTTAGAAGAAGGCAGTTAGGGTTGTAAGCTTCTTTGGGCTGCCTCTATACATAAACTCACCCTGAAGTTGAGAAAAGAGAAAAACTGGACTTGTCTGAGAATATGACTTGCTTCCATTGGTCTGCAGACCATGCATTGTGATCTCTGCACCAATTCAACCTCTTCTGAATGTTGCGAGTGAAGAGAAACGGTTTCCTTACGGCAGCTCTTCTATGATATCCAGCCTTATGGAGCTCATGACGAACAGTTTTAGTAGAAACTGGACTATTCAGATGATTATACAACTCAGCAGTCACTTTGGCCGCAGTCGTCCGATGATTTTTTTGCCACATTGCGTTTCAATGCACGTCGGTCCCTGTCAGTAAGTTTTCAAGTCTGGCCGAAATTGCTACGGTTGCTAGAGGTTTTGCCCTGTTTCTCGAATTGCGTCATAGTTCTTCATATGGTAGCTCTTGAAAAACCAAACAGTTCAGCAACCTTAGAGATCGAGACTCCTGTCATGCGAGCTCCAACAATTTGCCCTTTTTCGAACTCAGATAAGTCAAGCATTTAGCTTAAATTTTATTAAATTCTAGAAATAAATAAGAAAAAGACATTAAATTAGATAAATAAACGTATTTGCAATAGATATAACCTGCAGTTACGAAGTTTTAGTTACATTTCTTAATATAATAGGTCTTTGAAATATAGGTGTGGAATTTGCACCTGTTCCAATTATTTTGTCCAACCCTTGTAGATAGATAGATAGATAGATAGATAGATAGATAGATAGATAGATAGATAGATTTAATCATATTGGCCTATAATGTACCCATATAAATGTAAGAGTAGATAATATCGTGGTCCAAGTTTCTCACTGTACTTTGATATCAGGAGATTGGGTATAATTCTAAAACAGATTAAGACGTTATTGAACAAACAAACAAAAATATACAACAGACGAAAAACAGTTGTAATCCCATCTTTGGTAAGGTTTTGTTTTGTTGTTTGGCAAGATATTAGTAAATAAACTGGCTGAGAATACGTTATATGTTCTACATGATTTTAAATATATGCTTTCTCATCATGATATCTGCAATAAAAATATTGGTGTTTTCCTAAAGATTATGACTTTTTTATAATGAAGATGCACTGTTGCTTACATTCGCAATGATGATGATACACTGATGATTAATTTAATAATAATAATAATAATAATAATAATAATAATAATAATAATAATAATAATAATCGTGATGTACATTTCAAACTTCTCTTACACCCCTTGCTCCAGGCAGGATATCTTTTGAAAACCGAAATTCTCACGAACTGTGTTGGAATTAATATCTTTTGGCATGTAAGTTAAAGCTGCTAGCACGTTGTCTCTAGTAAGCTTCGGTAAGCATGGTTTGTTGGTAATGTCGAGTAACATAGCCGCATGTTTGAAATACTCTCGTCCAAGTTATACATTTCACTAATTTCGACTTCATGTGACTGACAGGAACAACAAAATTTAACAAAGGAAAATGGCAATAATGAAAAAAAAATTAAAACGTACACACAGGAACATATAGTCACCCCAAATCGCAGATATGTATAAATATACAGACATAGACATACATGCATTACACCTCCCATATATATATATATATATATATATATATATATATATATATATATATATGTGTGTGTGTGTGTGTGTGTGTGTGTGTGTGTGTGTGCGTGTGTGTGTGTGTGCGTGTGTGTTTTTGTGTGTGTATGTGTGTGGCTCCATTAGGACTTATTTAAACATACAGAAAAAATCTATCAGACGCTATCCGAAACATACTAGTAGAAAGTTAGAAAATAAAAGTATAATAGCCATATTCACATTTAAAAAAAAAAAGATTAAAGATAATGGAAGCCCTGATAATAAAAGAAGGAACAGCCAACACTCCATAGCATTAACTATGGCCATAGCGACAATGTGCTGACCATGTTCGGAAAAATAAAACATCACCCATTACTTTAGAAACATAGAAAGTCGCCCTT
>OZ038505.1:1942500-1962500 GCA_964036315.1 Acanthosepion esculentum
TCTACCTCGAGTGGTCTCCGGGCCTTGTAAAGGGTGAACCTCTCTGTAAAGAAAAAAGCCATTTTTTTCTTTTCTTTTTTGTCCTTTTCTTCTTTGATCTAATTTCCTCGTGATTTCTTTCATTTTTTTTTCTTTAATTTTCCTCTTTCGTTCATTCTTCATTTATTTTCTTATTTCTTCTATGTTTACTATTTCCATTTGTCCTATCATTCTTTTTTCTTTCTTTCAATCTTTCTATCTATCGTACTTTCGCTTTTTCTCTCGTTACTTCTTTTATTTTATTTTTGGTCTTTCCTTATTTTTTTTTTGTTGTTTTTTTGATCTTTCATTGTTTCGATCGTTTCTTTCTTTATTTCATTCTCACTTTTCTTCTTTTTTATTCAGTTTATTTCTTTCTTTCTTTCGTTCTTATTTCTTTCGTTTGGTCTTCTTTTACTCATTTTCGTTCCCCTCGTTTATTGGCAGCTTTCTTTCCTTTGTTAATGCCCGATGGTCACACCCGTTTATAAGCTGTTTTAAACACACACACACACACACACACACACACACACACACACACACACACACATATATATATACAATATTAGTGGTAAATATATATATATATATATATATATATATGCATAAATTCCCAAGTATATAGAATCCAGGTAGATATCTGTGTCCAGGACAGAGTAATAATATACCATAGTTATAATTTATTACATTGGAATGGTAATCATGATCCAATTTATCAGACCTACAAATTCAAAAAGTAATGTAATAAATTATAACCATGGAATATTAGTGTTTGAGACTTTTATATTATATATATATATATATATATATATATATATATATATATATATATATATATATATATATATATATGTATATTATGCATTAGGGTATTCGGCCAGTATGTTTTACTAGATAGAGCATTTTTAATCGAATTTACCTAGAGCAAGTCACTACAGCCACAAGCGGGTTACTGAGTGTGAAAGAATTAGAAAACAGAAATATTACGAATAGAGAGCGATGGACATTGCATTTGAAATTTTGAAGACCAAAGTAAACTGGAAAGTATGGTGCCGGGAGTTCCACAAGCGAGAAGTGCGAGGAAAGAAACTGTTAGCATAGAACTTACGGTTACATCTAGACAAATCAACTGGAAATTTTAAGAACTCGTTGCCAGTCTAGTACGCTTTACCCATTCTAAGGATCGTATTTTGTCTATTAAGAAGTGCAATAGAATTTTTGCTTCGTTTTCTCGATCAAATTGCTAGCAATAAATGTCTGGCATAATTGTCCTTCCATGCTCCATAATTTCGGATTGGATGACACGTTTTATGTTCAAACAAAAATAAAAATATGAAGTCCTGGTTATGATGTCTCTACTGGTTCCTCAATTTTTGATAACGACTGTGTTTTTCATTTTTCTGTCTTTTTATTTATTTATTTTAATCAATTCCTTCCAATCAAGGCGATATTGCCATTAAGATGCAGGGGGTTTACTGGGATTGAAATAGAATGAAAAACACTTTAAAAGAAACCAGAAACCCAACACTGAACAGGAAACAACGGATAAATTACTCATGCTGTTCGAAAGATGAGGGAGGCGGGTGAATATGACGACAGGCGAGAACATTGACATGGAAAAGCTATGTTATCATATCCCCTTTTAGAATTTGAGGCAAAAATGAAAATAGGATTTCCTTATTAGAAACTTGCTATAAATGGTAGAACTTTGTGTTCGGTTTCTATACGTAAGCGCAAGAACAAGAATTCTCTCTTCGCAAAATTTCGCAATTAAGATTTGAAATTCCCTATAAGCGATAGAATATTTCATAGAAGATATAATACGCTAATAATAGACGAGGTTTACAGACATCCAACTTTAGTTAGGCTTTAGTTTCTTGAACAATACTTTATAGTGCAGCAACACGAAATTGCTTTCCAGACGCCATAACAACTTTGTGACTTCATATTCAACACACATGCAAATTGCATGCTTTATATATTAGATATAGGTCCTTGTAAATTAGAGAAAATGCAAATAGAAACGTACCTTTGTAATTAACATGAGAAAGAGATAGTTGACATTTCTATGTCACATAATGAAGAAAGATTACTTGGAAAATTCGGTACTCATAAGGCAGATTGGAGGCAAGAGAGAAAAAGTAAAATAACGCATAAGCTAACAAGCACATTTCAATAAATGTATAGCGGATTGGGAGAGGCAACAAAAAGACAACATTTCTTAAGAGATATTGAAATTGCAGAGAATCAAGATCGCCAATATATTGAAAGCACACAGTACATAGAAGAATAATATACAATAATAACCGAATTAGAAAGGATTAAAATCAATAATTTTCAAATGGAGAAAGGCACACAAAGAACGTCCCATGAAATCCGTTACTAGCTGGGATATAAGATTTTCTTTTGTGCAGCACTTGCTTTCTCAGAATTAAAACATCTCAGTACAAGAATTCAACAAACCTACAGAGTATAAAAATATACATGAATATGTAATTTAAGGAAACATTTCGTTAGAAACAAAGAAAAGTAAACTGAAATGTTAAGCCATATCAGCCATCTGATATGGCAATGAATGCTGGACAGTTTCCTCACAGAAGAAGAAGAGTTGGTTGGTTGTTTGTTTTATGGCATATCAAAACCTCAGTTGGTCATTTAATGCCATCAAAATTTTTGAAATAGATTCATTGCGATAGTTTGGTGAAAAAAAGCTGTGTATGTATATATATATATTTGAACCATTTTTCAATTACTCATATTTCTAAGTACAATCACATGTATTACTGATATTTTTTTTTTCAAAAACGTATTGCTGGTAATAGTTTTTTGCAAAAATATATTGCTGGTAATAGTTTTTTGCAAAAATATATTGCTGGTAATAGTTTTTTGCAAAAATATATTGCTGGTAATAGTTTTTTTCTTCAAAAATTTATTTCTGGTAATAATTATTTTACAAAGTATTTCTGGTATCAAAACCTATTTGTACACTTTTATAATGCTTTTTACCTCAGTTTCGGGGTTAACTATTTGCCCATAGCTGGGACCCTAACAGGTGCTACCACCCCGGCTCAGGGTGAACCTGGGAATACCAGCAATTAATAGGTGGTTCCACGCTCCTCAAAACCTCCTTATCAGAGGCCTTGCTGTTGGCCGTAGTTTATCGTCATACCCAGGACGCCCCATTGGTGGTGGTGGGGGGGTCTTACCACTCTGCAGAGGTTCAGTCGGCATATTCTATAGCCCCAGCCGACAGGGCGAGAAGTAGAATAGAACAGAAATGTGTCGCTGCAGAGGTATGCTGACAATACTGAACATGTGTACAACGATAAATTTTTAGCGAAAATGGAAAGAAAATGGACACTTATATACTTAATCGTTTTCCCAATTCAAATTTGAAGTTTACAATAAACAACAGAATATTGCCTGGAAAACAAGACAAACTAATATGAGACGAGGATAACTGAATTTCAACTTTGGTTCGGTTTTGTTTTCTTGAACAATACGTAACTGCGGTAACACGAAATTACTTTCCGAAAACACTTTGAGTCGTGAAATCGGGGACACACTCAAATTTTATGCTTCATATATGAGATATCGGGTGTCGTAAATTAGGGAAAATGGAAACAGGACTTATGCATAACTTCAGAAAGAGTAAGTTGAATATTTTAGGTTACATAATGAGGAAAAGGGGCTTGGAAAATTTGATACCCACTGGACAGATTGAAAGCAAGTTGAACAAAAGAAAACAACGCATAACCTACCTAGCTAGCTTGAAAAAATCGATTGCGGAGAAAGGTTTAGGAGAAATAACAAAAAGACAAAATTTATCAAGAGTTACAAAAAAGTGAAAAATTGTGGAGGTCCATGATCAGCTTTGTCCTGAAAAGGCACGTCACATGGAAGAAGAATAATCTTTTAAATTATATAAACGAGCTGTTTTTCTTTGACCGTCACTTCACCATGAAGATAACTTGGACATTTTGAGGTTATATTATTTGAAATATTTTTTACATTGTAAGGCTATTTTATGGAAATAATGGTGATGCAATTCTTATAAAGCGAGAAGTGGTTGATTCATACCATTCCAAAGGGTATTTGTATGTAAGTGAATATAACGATCTCGAGTGGAATTCGAACTCGGCTCTCCGATTAACAAATCCGAACCATTATCTATTACATCACTCGCACATTCCAGCTTACAGTGACTAGTATTCAAATGCGGTCAAATGTGGACAAATGCACTGTCCACGTTGCTTAAATTTGATGACCGGTGTTTCAATGTGATGAGACCGTAAGCCGTAACCGGCTTTAGGAGATATGACAAAAAAAATCACATTTATTAATATTTATTTTTAATCATTTGTCCCCGAACAAGGCAATACAGTCACTCGGACGCAAGAGGTTTCTGAGTGTAAGAAAATATTAGAAAAACTTCTATTAGAGAGATGACACTAAAACAATAAGCATTAAGAAGACAGAAGATAAGGGCTGGCATTGCATTTAAATTTTTGAAGATCAAAGATAACTGGAAAGCAAGTAGCTGGAAGTTGACCTTCAAAGGACAGAGATTTGTTGAGAGTCATAAAAGTCAAAGTTCACAAGAGGCAGGTCACAGAAGAAGAAGAAGAAGAAGAAGAAGAAGAAGAAGAAGAAGAAGAAGAAGAAGAAGAAGCACCAGCAGAAGAAGAAGCGTTTTTCTTGAATCGATTATGGAAGTACAACCCAGAAAAATGTTCATGGGTATCGAATATATAAAATTTTTCAACATTTTCCGCCCAAATACGCATGGACAATACCGAAGAAATTGGACCTCTTGTTTCAAATCGGGATAAAATACGTCTTCCTTCCTAATAACCAATCTGGTGTTATTTATAAATATCCATCGAATTACCGAATGACGATTGTCGCCAACAAGAGAGACGATAACAAAAAGGTTTTCAAATATTATGGCGGACGGGTCTTGAGTCTATAAATCATGCTGAGTCTCAGATTCCCTGGAGAGGCGTGTAAACAAGATGGCGTACAAAGCTCGCTGCACAATATATTTACGGCTAAACAATCCCTTGTACACTAGACAATACAAGATGCGACTACAATATAGACAAAGCCCTGTTGGTGATAGATATTTTAAACTCTTTGCAGACAATAACAGAGAGGTTAAAAAGGATTTCCAGCAGTGACTGTCTATTGAGCGGTCTATTGAAATGACTGGAAATATCTTGAGAACACGGCAAAAATAAGGTACAATCAAATTTTTAAAAGAAAATCAGTCTGTTGTGTGTATTTAAACGTGGGCTTATATAAGGTGAAACTCAGTATATATATATATATATATATATATATATATATATATATATATATAAAAAAGAGAGAGAGAGGGGGGTACTAGCGGTAATGCAGTCGACGAATAAAAACAGAATTAAAATTGATAATAGTCGTAATAAATTTGCATTTCTTTCCACATTCTTAGCATTAGTGAAATCGGTGGATTGAAAAGCTGACAGTTTTTTAATTCGCACCTGTCGATTTATATCTTAGAAATGATTAAAGATGCCTTACTGGACGTCTCCGAGGTTTTTATAACACTATTGGATTCTAGTGTGCAAAATGAATGTATAATTATTTTCTAAGCTTAACAGAGGAACCATGTTGAAATCGATCATAAACGAAAACGATATGTTCATCATTAATTAATCATAGCTAAGGATCCGAAGCTCATGAAGGATTGAAATGATGTTCAATTATATATATATATATATATATTATTCCAGCATAATTTTCCAACTTATTCAAGATGATCCACGCCGTCTCTAACCTTCTAACTTTCTGTCTTGACAAGGTGCCTCAAACGTTTCACTTACGATTTCATTTTCATGACTTTTTTCACTGCTCGTTGGACTGTCACAGCTGAAACTGTTCTCACCCGTGCCAAACGTCTTATGGATTGAGTTGGATCTTTTCTAAATGATCTCTTTAGCTCTAAGTTGAAATGATGATCCCTCTTCCTGTTGCGATCTCCTGATCCAGATTTACCCCCTTCTGTTCCCTCTATTTTTTTTTAACTTATTCACCATTCTCTTGATGGTTCTCGCATAGATTTTGAAGATGTAAACCAGAGTATGTATGTTGGTACCATTCCTGAAGGTCAATCCATTCACCATTGCTCCTTTGGGAGGACAGTGGGGTTGAGACAAAACGATTTTAACCTGTTCTCTTTCTATCTGAATAACTCAAAGGGTTTTCAGTGATTCTTACGACAAATGGTATCAGGATGGCTAAACGTCTTACCTGAAATCTTTGAAAAAAGAAACTCAATCAGTTTAGTGCTTATTTTTTAGGTATAAATTTTGTGGGATGGGCAATAATGTTGTTACATGATTTGGGCAAGTTTGCCTTAACACTTATATATATATATATATATATATATATATATATATATATATATATATATATATATATATATATATATATATATGACATGACCCTCAATGTTAACTGTTGAACCAGACATATAATCAATTTAATAAGAGACGCGCTGTCTTTGTGTTTCTTCTCCTTTTTTCTCTTTTTATTTTGTTACGGCGAAGAAAGGTTAGGAAAGGAATCTGGGGTCACTTGACAAAAAACAGAATGACCTCCTACGAAATGGTAGGGAAGGAATTTGTGATTACTTGACAGCAAACTGAATGAACTTCTGAGAATGAGAGTAAGAATTGGTTAATTACGCTCACGTAACATATATCACCAAGTGTAATTTTGGTAGTGTAATTTTAGTTTCCCGATGACATCCGACGACAACAGTTGGTGAAAAAATAGACTCAAGCGATCGTAATGGATGATGAATACACCCGCAAGCCTATTCCATTAATTTTTGTGCATGGAATAAGGTAATTACGTCCGGGAGATCTTGGGTGCATTTAATGGGTAAATAATAAAGGATTAATCTACCCCAATAGTTACAAAGAAAACATTTTACTTTCATTTAGGACGCAATTCAATTAACCAAGAGCAAACGAAACACTATTTAGGAATTCTTTATTTCACATTCCTAAAAAAAAACCCAACTTTTTGAACATTCTACATCAATTTTTTTTGTCAGTCATTACAAACTTTCCAACTCCACATTGCTGAAACACAAACGTTTGAACTGACCTCCAATATCAGCTAAGTGTGATTTTATTAATTATACGTCTGTCATTCCATACTTTACCCATATTTTGTATTTTGTTATGTAAAATTTATTTACAAATTTTACTCTTGTGTTTATTGTTCTTGTGTTCCTATCTGAGCAAACCAACCTTTCTTTTTTAACCTAGCCTTGTACCTTTATATTTTGCGAATTAGTAACCATATGTATATATAGATATAGATAGAGTGAGAGAAATTGTGATTTAGAGAAGGATAATGTTTTTCCCTAAATCCCCTAATTATTTTACAATATTTATTTTTATAGGAATTAGTTTAAAGATTAACAACGCAAGATACAAAGATGTATGTAGTTTAATTATGTCAAGCTATGTTCTGAAAGAAAGAAATAAATGTATTGAAAATACGGCATTTTTGGAAAACCATGCACACACACACACACACACACACACACACACACACACACACACACACACACACACACACACAGACATATATATTAATTAGGAATACTCCACAAACATTTAAAAATGTGTACAATAGATAGTCTTTAAATGTCAACGCTTGTCATTAATAGTTTTTCCGTTATCTAGCAACTACTCAAGCCCGGAATTTTACTGCAGTATATCTAGTTATCTCCCCTTAAAACGGTGTCTGTCAACCATCCATGCCACAGCGTTCGTGACTAGTGCATTCATTTTCTATGTAACAATTTTACTTTTCATTATCTATCTATCTATCTATCTATCTATCTATCTATCTATCTATCTATCTATCTAAGGCTGTTCATGTCTATCTATCTCTGTTCATATCTCTTTACCTAAGTCTATTCAAATCTATCTAAATCTATTCACATCTATCTATCTATCTATCTATCTATCTATCTATCTATCTATCTATCTATCTATATAAGTCTGTTCATGTCTATCTATCTCTGTTCATATCTCTTTATCTATCTGAGTCTATTCACATCTATCTAAATCTATCTATCTAAATCTATCTATCTAAATCTATCTATCTATCTATCTATTTCAGTCGGCTTATAATCTATCTATCTATCTATCTATCTATCTATATAAGTCTGTTCATGTCTATCTATCTCTGTTCATATCTCTTTATCTATCTGAGTCTATTCACATCTATCTAAATCTATCTATCTAAATCTATTCACATCTATCTATCTATCTATCTATCTATCTATCTATCTATCTATCTATCTATCTATCGATCTATCTATTTCAGTCGGCTTATAATCTATCTATCTATCTATCTATCTATCTATCTATCTATCTATCTATCTATCTATCTATTTCAATCAGCTTATAATCTATCTATCTATCTATCTATCTATTTCAGTCGGCTTATAACCTATCTATCTATCTATCTATCTATCTATCTATCTATCTATCTATCTATCTATCTATCTATCTATCTATCTCAATATTTGCAATATACATTATCTGTCATCACTTGCTCATTTCTTTAATGTAAACCTCAATACAATGCCGTTTTCTACTTATTTTTACACTGATTTTCTCTGTATATTTATATACATATATGTTATTTCACTATCCATATATCATTCATTATTAGGCCATCTGTAGATTTAAGATTTCCCGTCTGTCAATGGGAAATTATTTTTCATCGGCTTTTTTTTCTCAGATTGTTTACGAATAATTCTCTTCGACATTTTTTCTCCTTTTTCTCTTCCTTCTTGAGTCCATTGTCAAATAACTCATGTTTACAGAATCAAGAAGCATTCTTCCTCGAGTTTTTTTTCTTGTCTTCACTTTTACAAATCTCACGAGATTAACGAGAATGAATGTAAGTTTATAAAATAGTGCAGTTTTGTTGAACATAAATAGAATAAAAGATAAAAAAAACATATATTCTTGAAAACCGATCGGCTATTGAAGAAACTCGCTGACGATTCGCCTGCGTCGTCTGGCATTTCGTAATTGGGGGATCTCGCTCTACTTACCTTGTGCCTTACCTAGTTACAAGGTGCGATGGATAAATTGCCGTTTAACTTACGCAAAAATTAAAATAAAACTCACATCTCATTTTAAGAGATACCTTTATGAAAATTACACAAAAATATCTTGAATGCTAAAGAAGAAATTTATTCAATATAATCGACATTCGATTCAACCAGAGCCCCCAGATGACGGCGGAATTACCTGTATCTCTTCTGGACGGTTTCAATGATAAGTTGGAGAAATCTTTGGTGCTACAGATAGTTTTGTTGGACTCTCGCTCAACTTTTCCCCCACAAATAATAATCAAGTGCGTTGCAGTCTGGGGTGTTAGGTGCTCAGATGTAAGGGGTGACCTGGACGCAGAAATTGACTGACAGCCATGACTGGGTTCTCCCGCTAGTTTGGCATGGGACAGAGTCCTGTTGCCAGAAATAGATTCTTGCAGCAGCCACGTTCTAGGCCCAGGACAGCACTACCTCCTCATGGCACTTGATGTAGGCTTCCCTATTGAGTTTGGGGCTCTGTGAAAAGATGATTGGAGGCACAACGTGGCCATCATCCGTGTTCACTAAATACACCTTCGTGATCACCATTAGACTCATGCAACTCATTCCGAACCCTCTGCATTGTCCTCAGATTGCCACCCAAACACTCTGAAATGTTCCTATTGGAGCATTCAGCGCGAATGCCAAGCATGCACATTCCGTTTCCAATTTTTTTGGGGAATGGATTGCGTCATAGTTCTCTTTTTCTCACAGACAGTGCCCAATCACAAACAACGCGCATGCGCAAAATTAAAAATATAAAATGGCGACAATTTACCCATCGCACTTTATACATAAGTAGATATTGATTAGGTCATGTGGTGTGTCCCGTAATCAATAAGAGTCACATGAGAATTAGATCTAATGTCGCCGAGGAAGGATTGAGTGGGTCTAAGAGTGTATGACGGTATCCATCGCTCTTCAGGGTAGTTATTATTCCAGAGTTGTCCTTCTCCTAGACTGGTTGCCTTTCACAGTACAAGAGTGCCCAGTCAGCCTTGCTATTTAACTCAAGGCTATAGGGAGAAGAAATTTATCCACATCTTTCTCGGTGTTACTGATGCGCAATCGAACATTGCTTATCACCTTCCGGGATGTTTATCGTTATAATACCATAGATATCTATTCACCAGGCAAATACTGGTATGATTTATCTTCAATATCGTTCAGTCTACACACACACACACACACACACACACACACACACACACACACACACACACACACACACATATATATATATATATACATATATATATATATATATATATATATATATAAGATAATCCTAAGGAGCCTACCTAGTTTTCGCCTAAACGGATCTTCAGGATAAAGCCGGCTCTACCCTGACGGTCAGCTTAGGTGTAACCTAGGTAGGTTTGCCTGGCTCCTTAGGATTATCTTAGGTTTTGCTCTACTTAGCGTATTGAGCACTTTACGTAGTTGTCTTTTTACTCGTTTTGTTTTGTTTTTGTTTTTGGGACTTGGAGCTTAAACGCTGGACGATTGTTTTCGCCTTTTTTTAATGTTCTTGGTTCTTTCTTTTTTTATTCCCCATTTTTCCTCGGCGCTACCGATTTATTCTACTACAAGTTGATCTATCCGAGGTTTTTCCAAACGAGTACCACCATATATATATATATATATATATATATATATATATATATATATATATATATGTCATTCACAGACAGTACTGTTTCGCTGTATCACAGCTCCTCAGTGCGACTAGACTTCCGAATGCCTCAAACCAGGATTGAAACAAAACTAATTTTGTGTCAGCCAGAGCTATCTTCAATCGGTAGAGTTACACAACTAAATCTAGCGTATTGTTTTTATAAATGTAAACAAATGCCAATCAGCCAAAGTGCTCCATTCATTTTACTGAAGAGCTTTGCATGTTTATAGAATTAGCTTATCACTCAACAGTGCTCAATTGAAATATATATATATAATCAGAAATCCGAAGTCTTTGCATATATTGAGCCGAGTTCTTGCATACATACTAAAAAAAATCCTTTTAGCACATATGAGGCTGGATAAAAAAATAAAATGTAAATTTCAGTTACCCCTCCCACAGATACATTTATAATAACCATGCTTTTCTTCTCTTCCCCTTCTTCATCTTATCTTCCTCACATCCTCCTCCTCCGTTTATATATTAATTAAATAATTAAGAAAGAAACAGTCTTAAGGTTATATGACAATAATTTATTTCCCTAGAAAATATATTTTTCCTGGTTCATCAGATCACATCTCTAGTTACATAGGAATTTCTTTTCTTTTATTATTTAACACAAGTTTTTGAGGGATAGTTTTAGATTGAGTGACAGAGGTGGTGGGAGGACTATGGAAAGGTCTACCTTGGAAATGTAAAGTAGAAATAAAGTTGTTTTAAAACCATCTTTGATAATTTACTTAGGTTCAAGTGTACTCAGTTAAGAGGCCAGACAATTTGTCCTCTTAAATAATTTTTAGACAGGGAGAAAAAAGAAGAAAAAAGGAAGGCAAATTGTAAAGCAGGTGAGGCAGGAAGGAGGAAGAAATAAAGATTTAAGCGGTGGGGAGGAATAAAGAAGAGTGAGTTATCATAGGCCGGCATATCACGGTGACATTTGAAAAGCACATCAATATAATTTATAGTTAATACACAATGTATTAATGATTACCAGCAAAGTAGGAATAAAATAGAATAAGATATACTAAAAATATTATTAATAATATTATTAAAATATTATTAATAATATTATTAATAATATTATTAATCCTGATTAATACCACTTTAATTAATATAGGATAATATATTAAACATTATTATTATTTTTTTTAATTTTAAAAGAAGAGTATACAAATTAATAATATTATTAATATCAACGATAATAAAAGTTAAAATAAGTTTAAATTTGAACTTGAAAATTTAAAAGTTAAAATTAAAGTTTATAAATGGTAAATAAAAATATATTTAACATTAATTAAATATTAGATATTTAATATTAATTTAAAATTAATAATCAGATTATTAAATACTACTACTAAAAATAATATTATTAATCATAATAATATTAAAAATTATAATAATTAAATAAAAAATGAAGAGTAAAATCTATAAAATAAAATATAAAAATAAAATATAAAAATAATAATGTTGCTTGGTAAATTTGTTTTGCAACCTTATTTTGAAAGGAAATTCAGCAAAATAAATTAAAAACCTAAATATATAGACAAATATTCATACATATACCTATTCTTATACACATATTTACATACATATAATTATATCAAGCTAAACATACAATAATATAAAGACTAATACATAAAATAATCACATATATATCTTAAATATGTACGTATATATACACATATACCCAAATATATACACGAATTCACATATCTACACCTAAATACATATGCATGTATCTACATATATCCGTATATACATCTATATACACACACACATAAAAACCCACACAACGCACAAAACATTAATATTATCACACATCTACATATACATACTTAACATCTACATATACATACTTATAAACACACATACACACATATACATACATACATATATATATATATATATATATATATATATATATATATATATATATATATATATGAAGAAATATATTCTTAAAGTGATCAATATCAGAGATAGAGCGTGTGTAAATATAAAAGTGAACATAGAAGTCAACACTTAGAGGCGACAGTCTGTTTCATGCTAGAGGCAATCGTGAGGCCTGACGATTGCCTCTAGCAAACACTTTTATATATATGCATCTAGCATCTAGCAAACACTTATATATATATATTATATATATATATATATATATATATATATATATATATGTATATATATATATATATATATATATATATATATATATATATATATATATATATATTGTGTGTATTTAGGCAGCATTACAAATAATACTATCATCAATTTGCAATACAAATAATACTATCATCAATTTCTTGTTCGTGTATTGCATAAATATATTGTGTAATTGTCATCTTTGATAATGGCTTATGTAAGCCGAAAGCTCAGATTGGATTAAATAAAAAAAAAAGTATGTATCAATATTGTGATTTTCTTTCATTATTTAATGATAATGTTATTAAGATTATCAGACTATATGAAAAAAACTTACATAAAATATATAGACAACACTTATCTATATTATTTAATGAAACATGTATTAATATATATATATATATATATATATATATATATATATATATATATATATATATATATATAATACCTCACGCCGACAGTACGACTGGGATTTTCATGCAATATGCAATCAGGTACACTATTTATTTTATTCGGGCTATAGTCCTCAACTCGTGGTGGTTGGAATGTCGAACTGAACTCTTTATTTTGCCTACTGTTCTAGTTCCACGTGTCATGTCTAATGTATGTCAGTTATCGGTTATCTCCTGTTAATTTTCCAAGTTCTCCACTGCTTTAACCGGGTATTGAACTCACACACTTTGGGTCCTGTCACTGGATCTAACTAGCGCCTTTATCCACTGTTCCATGTATCTTGAGGACATCTGTGTATGAATTTCGCGGTATCATAAACCTAATGTCTCCAGCAACCATTAACCAATAAGTTAGATCCAGTGAAATATAGACAGATACTATGCAATCATATATTGTATCAAAGAAAATGTGCCCTTAGAGTCCACACTTTTTTTCTCTCTCACACACGTCGTTAGGGAACACTTTGCCGAATACTGAGGTGCTCATATACATTTCCCTCTGGGTGAAATGTTGGATCTGAAGAGACATCCACAACCAGCGGATGATTGATAGGATAGGAGTTTTTAGGGATGCATAATTCTGTCTTCTATTTTGATTCTCTTCGTCTCTCCTCTTCTGGTATTTTCGAAGAATTTTGTTCTTTTTTTGGACGGTTCTTCTCCAATTCATTCTTTCACTTAGGCTTACGACAACGTTACGCTGATATATCACTCCCTATACGATCACGGAAGGTAGGCAATGTCGAGCCTGGACAGTACGTAGATGCCTGACTGCTTGGGAATACCAGGTGCTGTATGTTCCAAGTCCTTTTGGGTACGTTATATTCAATTATGCGCAAATACCTTGAGAAAGTTTTGACTCCACCTCTTCTACGTTTCGCTATGGATTAATTAATAAAACTTCTATCACCAAACCATTATCTTCGCGTTGTGTCTGCAGCGCTCCAAAATTATTCTTACATTTAACAATATCGCATTACTAAAAAAGCACTCTTTCGGACCGCAATATCTTTCGATGTCGCATTACTATTCGGAATTTAACAAAAACACACTGATATGTCTACCTGAGGATGGTCGTTCGAAACGACTGAAAGCCGGCTCGTGCAAAAAAATAAGACCAGATAAACCCGGAATTTATGAACAAGGATCACACCATTCATTAACAGATTCGAAGTTGATTGTAATTTATTATTAAATATTGTTTGTGAGAGTGATTCTCGCCATATAACTAGCTTCAGTATTTGTTTTTCATTTGAATGATTTACGTTACATAAATTGAATACGCACTACAAAACCGATATATATATATATATATATATATATATTATTCCAGGACCATTTAATCAATATGATCTTCGCCCTTTCTAACTTTCTGTACTGGAGTAGCAAGGGGCCTCATATGTTTCACGTATAATTACATTTTCAAATCTATGAATGAATTTTGACGTATGAATTTCGGTAACATTAGTGAAGGCCTGGATGATATTTCTACTCTCACCATTACTCAGCTGGCTGAAACGACACGATTTTAACCTGCTCTCATTTCACTGAACCTGACGACAAAAATCAAAATGGCTTAACGTGTTATCTGAAAACCTGGAGAAAAGAAACTCAATAACTTTAGCATTTTTTAGATATTATAGATTTTGTAGAATGGAAAATTATGATAGAAATTTTATTTGAATTACTTAATTATATATATATATATATATATATATATATATATATATATATATATATATATATGCAATATATTTGGTATTACTTTGATTACATGTCACTGAACCTGACGAATATATATATATATATATATATATATATATTTATATGTGTGTGTGTGTGTATATATATATATGCGAAAATTTTTTACGTGACATGTCTCATACGACCAAACTTTTGTTAATCCACCGATATCACAGATTAGCCAATCAAACGAGAGTTGAGGATTACCAAAATGTACTTGGTCGAAAAGTCGTCTTTAAAATAACATCTTTATCAACCAGATTAGGAAAATATTTCAAAATAATATAAATATATTGAAATCATATATATATATATATATATATATATATATATATATATATATATATGATAAGTGAATGTAATGGATCGATTTAAAGTCGTATCCATTACATTCACTTGCAAATATGAATCCTCTTCTTTTATACCAAGATCTATGGTAAATATCAGGACAGACTGAGTTGTATAACAATGGGTTGAAACCGCTCTAGGAGAAGGAGAAACTCTGCATTCAAAAACCAGCCTGGAGAGGGTTGTGTTTCGTCAGGCCATCTTTGCCCCCAAGTAACACCACTTCTACTGTGGCTGCAGTAAACACGCTATGAAATATTTTTAGATTATAAGATTAAAAAAAAATAATGGTTTAGTGAAACAAATCTTACTAATTAACTCATTTAGTGAAACAAGTCTTACTAAGTAACTCATAGCTGTGGGAGAAGATGCGTATTCATACTTTTCTCATTTGTATTTCCGCGTAAGTGAATATGATATACACAACGGGAATTGGAACTCGAGTTTTATGTTTTACTAAAGAGTTGGATTCGTGTCTTTTCCAAGTAAGCAAATATAACACGTCCGGCAGCAATTAGAACGCGGCTTTCCGATTAAAAATGTCAAGCCATTATCACGTCCTACGAGGCTGGCATCCCGTTCCCACCCCTTCACCGTTGAAACTGTTAGATGTAGACGTCTCTTCTACTCCAATAGCTTCATGTCTCGCACATCTCGCCTGTGGAACTCCCTTCCCTATTCCTGTTTCCCTGACAAATACAATCTCCAACGGTTTAAGTGTAGCGTCAATCGACATCTCCAGTTGCCTTGATCTATCCACTTCCCTTCTCCACATCCTTTCATTCCTATCTGCTCTCTCTCCAAATCTTCTGTAACCCCCTTGCCTGGATCGATCCACTATCTTTCTCTTTCTCCACATCCTCTCCTTTACCACTCCTATCTGCTCTTCCCACAACCCTTCTATAACACCTTGCGTGAAAGTGGCCTCCAGCCTTGCTTGGGGTGATACGCTTAAAAAAAAAAAATCCATTGCCCCATCCGTACATCCAAGCTTAGAACATCTGGCATTCCCAAACGGTCACCCATCTTGCTTTGAAGGTCTGAATGATCTTTTTAGTCTCACCATTACTTAGATAAAGTGTGGTTGACGCAACACGATCTTATCCTGCTCTCATTTCCCTGAACCTGACGAAAAAAAATCAAAATGGCTGAACGTGATCGCATAGAAACCGATGTTTCAAAGTGATGCGCCCGTAAGCCTAGCTGATCATTACAATTTGAAGACTGTAACCATGTATAACGAACTCTTTTAGCTACTATCCATGAAGGACATCAGTGGTGTGTTTTGGGGCCTTTAATATTCAATGAGAGATGGTGTTTGGCATTTGAATATGATGGCGTGTTCGTACTGCATTTGAGTTTTCCATTTCTCAGTATTCTTGTATTATTTTATATTATTTATATTATAAAATAACACATCACTAATGTCTCTTCGGAAAGATGGTTTAGTGTTATTCAAGTTGTAGAAAATCGACTGGTGTTTGACCTGGAAGTACCGGACTCTGCCAGATTTACTTGGTCAAGGCACACGATCCCTGGATAAATACTTCACCATCCTTCAACCCAGATACGTGGAAAGAGTTTCTTAGCTGCCCAGCTACGCAGCAATCTATCGACCACACCCGGAGATGGTGATGATGACGATGCTGACCGTGTTAAACTATAAGAAAAACATGCCAGTCTTTTCGATTTGTCATGAGCAATTGATTTTAAATACTATTTTTTAAATTTTAGTTAATCAATACACGCGCACACTCAGAAATATTAATTTCTTTCAGGATTCGCACCCACGCATTCTTCGTTCAGGTTTGATTTTTTAAAGACATATCCTTGTGTCCACATTAAAGCTTCATAAGCCACTCATAATACAGCGGAAATAAGAAGAGACATTCTAGAGTCCATCATTATCAATGGTGGCTAACTTAAATAGAAGATGCACTCATTGACTAAGAATAATCATGTATGCCCGAGAAAGGCATTCATGGCCATATTGACCGACTTCCGGTCAAGAATGCGCAAGCGCATATCAACAGTGTTTGCTGGGACGAACGGAAGATTTCACAGACATTGAGTCTTTAATATAAGAATCATCCTTCAGAAAAAAAAAAAAGAAATATTTGATGCATATTGATTGGAAAAAAATTTGCATGGAGACAGTAGAGATCAGGCCAGCTGTAAGCCATTGAGATGTCTAGGGTCTCTGTGTTTACCAGACCAGTGCGAATATTAAATGAAATGAAAGGTGAACAAATATGTTTTGAAGATAGTTTTATTCAATAAAGAATGATGTAGAATGAATACAATGTACATTAGAAAGTTGAATTAATAATAATAATAATCATTAGAAGAAGTGGATGTAGCAGAATAATAATAATAATAATAATAATAATAATAATAAGAAGAAGAAGAAGAAGAAGAAGAAGAAGATATAGCAGAAGAATAAGATGTAGCAGAAGAAGAAGAAGAAGAAGAAGAAGAAGATGTAAAGAATAATAATAATAAGATGTAGCAGAAGAATAAGAATAAGATGTAGCAGTAGAAGAAGAAGAAGAAGAAGAAGAAAAAGAAGAAGATGTAGCAGAAGAAGAAGAAGATGTAACAGAATAATAATAATAATAATAATAAGAAGAAGAAGAAGAAGAAGAAGAAGAAGAAGAAGAAGATGTAGCAGAAGAATAAGAATAAGATGTAGCAGAAGAAGAAGAAGAAGAAGAAGAAGAAGAAGAAGAAGAAGAAGAAAAAGAAGAAGAAGAAGGAGAAAAAGAAGAAGGATAAGATGTAGCAGAAGAAGTTGTTGCAGAATAATAATAATAAGAAGAAGAAGAATAAGATGTAGCAGAAGAAGAATAAGAATAATAATAACAAGAAGATGTAGCATAATAATAATAATAACAAGAAGAAGATGATGTAGCAGAAGAATAAGAATAAGTTGTAGCAGAGGAAGAAGAAGAAGAAGAAAAAGAAGATGTAGCACAAGAAGAAGAAGAAGAAGAGAAGGAGAAAAAGAAGAAGGATAAGATGTAGCAGAAGAAGTTGTTGCAGAATAATAATAATAATAAGAAGAATAAGATGTAGCAGAAGAAGAATAAGAATAATAATAACAAGAAGATGTAGCATAATAATAATAATAACAAGAAGAAGATGATGTAGCAGAAGAATAAGAATAAGTTGTAGCAGAGGAAGAAGAAGAAGAAGAAAAAGAAGATGTAGCACAAGAAGAAGAAGAAGAAGAAGAATAAGGAGAAAAAGAAGAAGGATAAGATGTAGCAGAAGAAGTTGTTGCAGAATAATAATAATAAGAAGAAGAATAAGATGTAGCAGAAGAAGAATAAGAATAATAATAACAAGAAGATGTAGCATAATAATAATAATAACAAGAAGAAGATGATGTAGCAGAAGAATAAGAATAAGTTGTAGCAGAGGAAGAAGAAGAAGAAGAAAAAGAAGATGTAGCACAAGAAGAAGAAGAAGAAGAAGAAGAAGAAGAAGAAGAAGAAGAAGAAGAAGAAGAAGGAGAAAAAGAAGAAGGATAAGATGTAGCAGAAGAAGTTGTTGCAGAATAATAATAATAAGAAGAAGAATAAGATGTAGCAGAAGAAGAATAAGAATAATAATAACAAGAAGATGTAGCATAATAATAATAATAACAAGAAGAAGATGATGTAGCAGAAGAATACGAATAAGTTGTAGCAGAGGAAGAAGAAGAAGAAGAAAAAGAAGATGTAGCACAAGAAGAAGAAGAAGAAGAAGAAGAAGAAGAAGAAGAAGATGTAGCAGAATAATAATAATAATAATAATAATAATAATAATAATAATAATAATAATAATAATAAGAGGAAGAAGATGTTGCAGAAGAATAAGAATAAGATGTAGCAGTAGAAGAAGAAAAAGAAGAAGAAGGTGTAGCAGAAGAAGAAGAAGATGTAGCAGAGTAATAATAATAATAATAATAATAATAATAATAAGAAGAAGAAGAAGAAGAAGAAGAAGAAGAAGAAGAAGAAGATGATGTAGCAGAAGAATAAGAATAAGATGTAGCTGAGGAAGAAGAAGAAAGAAGAAGAAGATGTAGCAGAAGGAGAAGAAGAAGATGTAGCAGATTAATAATAATAAAAATAATGATAACAATAATAATAATAATAATAAGAAGAAGAAGAAGAAGAAGAAGAAGAAGAAGAAGAAGAAGAAGAAGAAGAAAGAGAAGAAGAAGTAAACGAATAAGAAATGATAGAAGACATTAATTATAATGAAAAGAGGAAATTAGAATTAATAATAATAAAATCAATATTAATAATATAGAGAAAGAATTACTTACTTATTCGAGCGGGTTAACTCGGACATTCATGAGTCTATCACGCCAACCATCAAGGTCCTTCCTCAAGGTAGGAAGGTCACATGATGATGAACGAAATGTGTACACATCAGAAATCAAAGAAAATAAAATAAT
>OZ038505.1:1965000-1977500 GCA_964036315.1 Acanthosepion esculentum
CAACGTAAGTCTAATATTGCGCTTAAATTCAAAATGTCAATGCACCATAGCGAATAGGTCATCTGAACAATTACCATGAAATTATTTATAGAAAATACACAGGGAGGTAAACTTACGTCAGTGGGAAAGTGACTGAAACCGAACCCCAAGATCAAGACCTACAATATTGCTGATTCTTCTTTGGACATTTTCAAGTAACTCAAGGTAACTGGCAGAGACACCGGACAATATGTGAAAACATTATTCTAAGAATAGACGAATGGTAGACTTATAGGTCGAATCTAATCCAACAAATATAATACCTGTCAAATATAATTAATATTATTCATGATTAATAAATTTAAATTGTTTGTTTATAAATAATAAGTAAATACATATATCAATTAGCAATGTAGACGAAGAAAAACATATCTTTCCTATTTGCATAAACAATTCCTGCAACCACCCGGCTTAAGGCCATATCACGTTGAAACACCGGTTCTCTTATGATTACTGAAGTTAAGCAACATCGAATCTAGATGTCTAACCGTGTGGAACTACTAGATGTATTAAACTTGAATGTATGCACGGTGTAATGTCTAACGGCTCGGAATTGCAAATCGGTCTCCAATTATCGTCTTAGGGATAATAGACTTAGGAAAGCTATGAACGTGACTCTTGTCTCCACAGCTATGGGTTAATTAGTATGTCAGTCAGCAAATTATTATTATCTTTAAAAAAAAAATCTTACAATCTAAATATATTTGCTGTCTTTAAATAACCTGCAGATGGTTGATAAGTCGTAAAAACAACCCAACCAGCATGAATAACTAATTTAAAGTTCCTAACAATAACCTTAAAAAAAGAACTGGGGAAAGGACGTTTCCCTTCTTCCTCAACTCTAATTAATCCGCCAGTGACATGTATATACAGTACGAGATGTGTAAAATGTCGTCATTTTATTTTTTTTTTTCTTATTTTCGCGCATGCGGGTTGCTTGTTTTTGATCTTGTCGACTGCAAATTATAGTAAGTTCAATTCGGAACCGTCTGTGAGAAAAAGATCATCAAGATGCAATTCACTCCGTCAGAAATTTGTAAACGTCCTGCTGTAAAGCTTGGCATTCGCGCTGGAATCCCCAATAAAAACATTTTAGACTGTTTGGGTGTCAATTCGAGGATAGTGCAGAAGATTCGAAAAGAGTTGGATGAGTCTCATGATGATTACGAAGGTACGGCAGCTCGGAAAACTCACTCTCTTGGTTCTAATAATAAAATAACTCCCGAATTTGTTGGTGGCGTCCTCAGGCTCAACATTGAAACCAACATCAAGTGCCTTGAGGAGGTATTACTGCCCTATCTCAAAAGGATGGCTACTCGAAGACCCTATGACTGGCAACGTATGCAGTATAACCAAGTAATGGCTGTCAGACAATTTCTAAGACCACGCCTTATATCTGGCCACCTGACTCCCTAGACAGTAACCCATGTTATGTGTGGGGCACCGTTTAGAGAGAGTCCAACAAAAGTCTTTGTAGCACCAAATATGAACTGAAGGCAAGGATTATGGCAGCATTCACCAACTTAAACAAGGAGACCGTCCAGAAGAGTTGCAGGAGATTTCGAAGTCGTCTGGAGACCGTAGTTGAATCCAACGGCGATTTTACTGAATAAATTTACTCTAGCATTTCAAGGATATTTTTATGTCATTTTGTTAAATATAGTGGTTTTCCTACCTAACTTGGATGTGGCACAAGGACGAAAATAGGGGGCATCCGGTGAGAATCGAACTCGCTACTCAGTCGTAATTGTTTTAGCATGACAAGCTCGCTGACAATTACAACACCTCGAGGTGCCCTATAGTGATTTTCCAAGCATAGATTAGACGTGACACAAAGCCGAAATTAGGGAGCACCCAGTGAAAATCGAACTCACTACGCAGTCGTAATTGTGATAGCGAGACAAGCTTGCTAACGATCACAGGACTTCGAGGTGCTCAAAATGTTGTTAAATATATCTATTAAAATGAGATGTCAGTGTTAATTTTAATTTTGCGCGATTTACACGACAGTTTATGCATCGAACGCTATCTATTTAATAAAAAAAACAGTTAGAATTTACTTCCGTCTATTTTCGTGACGTCTATTCTATCGTGACTTAAATGAAAAACTAAAATTTATGTACCAGCACCAAATGACTTCAATAAAATTTAAACTTCAGTCCGTCACGGAATTCCAATAAATAGGAAATACATACTTTTCCCAATTTCAACACAGGATGCGGCAAAGTATCGGTTTACTTGTTATAAACTTTTATTGAACGAAAATGAAGTACAGTAATTTAAGAAAATTTATGAATATTGTTACATCAAAGCGAAATGGTTTGGTTTAGTTTGTTTTGTTTTGTTTTACGGCATATCAAGCTCAATGGGTTATTTAATGCCGACAATATTTTTATTGCTGGTATTATTTTTGGTTTGTTTTGTTTTGTTTTACAGCATATCAACCCCAATGGGTTATTTAATGCCCACAAAAGTTTTGTTGGTGGTATTATTTTTGGTTTGTTTTGTTTTGTTTTACGGAATATCAACCTCAATGCTTATTAAATGCCGACAAGATTTTTTATTGGTGGTATTATTTTTGGTTTGTTTTGTTTTGTTTTACGGAATATCAACTTCAATGCTTATTAAATGCCGACAAGATTTTTTATTGGTGGTATTATTTTTGGTTTGTTTTGTTTTGTTTTACGGAATATCAACTTCAATGCTTATTAAATGCCGACAAGATTTTTTATTGGTGGTATTATTTTTGGTTTGTTTTGTTTTGTTTTACGGAATATCAACTTCAATGCTTATTAAATGCCGACAATTTTTTTTATTGGTGGTATTATTTTTGGTTTGTTTTGTTTTGTTTTACGGAATATCAACTTCAATGCTTATTAAATGCCGACAAGATTTTTTATTGCTGGTATTATTTTTGGTTTGTTTTGTTTTGTTTTACGGAATATCAAATTCAATGCTTATTAAATGCCGACAAGATTTTTTATTGGTGGTATTATTTTTGGTTTGTTTTGTTTTGTTTTACGGAATATCAACTTCAATGCTTATTAAATGCCGACAAGATTTTTTATTGGTGGTATTATTTTTGGTTTGTTTTGTTTTGTTTTACGGAATATCAACTTCAATGCTTATTAAATGCCGACAAGATTTTTTATTGGTGGTATTATTTTTGGTTTGTTTTGTTTTGTTTTACGGAATATCTACTTCAATGCTTATTAAATGCCGACAAGATTTTTTATTGCTGGTATTATTTTTGGTTTGTTTTGTTTTGTTTTACGGAATATCAACTTCAATGCTTATTAAATGCCGACAAGATTTTTTATTGCTGGTATTATTTTTGGTTTGTTTTGTTTTGTTTTACGGAATATCAACTTCAATGCTTATTAAATGCCGACAAGATTTTTTATTGCTGGTATTATTTTTGGTTTGTTTTGTTTTGTTTTACGGAATATCAACTTCAATGCTTATTAAATGCCGACAAGATTTTTTATTGCTGGTATTATTTTTGGTTTGTTTTGTTTTGTTTTACGGAATATCAATTTCAATGGTTTATTAAATGCCGACAAGATTTTTTATTGGTGGTATTATTTTTGGTTTGTTTTGTTTTGTTTTACGGAATATCAACTTCAATGCTTATTAAATGCCGACAAGATTTTTTATTGGTGGTATTATTTTTGGTTTGTTTTGTTTTGTTTTACGGAATATCAACTTCAATGCTTATTAAATGCCGACAAGATTTTTTATTGGTGGTATTATTTTTGGTTTGTTTTGTTTTGTTTTACGGAATATCAACTTCAATGCTTATTAAATGCCGACAAGATTTTTTATTGGTGGTATTATTTTTGGTTTGTTTTGTTTTGTTTTACGGAATATCAACTTCAATGCTTATTAAATGCCGACAAGATTTTTTATTGCTGGTATTATTTTTGGTTTGTTTTGTTTTGTTTTACGGAATATCAACTTCAATGCTTATTAAATGCCGACAAGATTTTTTATTGGTGGTATTATTTTTGGTTTGTTTTGTTTTGTTTTACGGAATATCAACTTCAATGCTTATTAAATGCCGACAAGATTTTTTATTGGTGGTATTATTTTTGGTTTGTTTTGTTTTGTTTTACGGAATATCAACTTCAATGCTTATTAAATGCCGACAAGATTTTTTATTGGTGGTATTATTTTTGGTTTGTTTTGTTTTGTTTTACGGAATATCAACTTCAATGCTTATTAAATGCCGACAAGATTTTTTATTGGTGGTATTATTTTTGGTTTGTTTTGTTTTGTTTTACGGAATATCAACTTCAATGCTTATTAAATGCCGACAAGATTTTTTATTGCTGGTATTATTTTTGGTTTGTTTTGTTTTGTTTTACGGAATATCAACTTCAATGCTTATTAAATGCCGACAAGATTTTTTATTGCTGGTATTATTTTTGGTTTGTTTTGTTTTGTTTTACGGAATATCAATTTCAATGGTTTATTAAATGCCGACAAGATTTTTTATTGGTGGTATTATTTTTGGTTTGTTTTGTTTTGTTTTACGGAATATCAACTTCAATGCTTATTAAATGCCGACAAGATTTTTTATTGGTGGTATTATTTTTGGTTTGTTTTGTTTTGTTTTACGGAATATCAACTTCAATGCTTATTAAATGCCGACAAGATTTTTTATTGCTGGTATTATTTTTGGTTTGTTTTGTTTTGTTTTACGGAATATCAATTTCAATGGTTTATTAAATGCCGACAAGATTTTTTATTGGTGGTATTATTTTTGGTTTGTTTTGTTTTGTTTTACGGAATATCAACTTCAATGCTTATTAAATGCCGACAAGATTTTTTATTGGTGGTATTATTTTTGGTTTGTTTTGTTTTGTTTTACGGAATATCAACTTCAATGCTTATTAAATGCCGACAAGATTTTTTATTGGTGGTATTATTTTTGGTTTGTTTTGTTTTGTTTTACGGAATATCAACTTCAATGCTTATTAAATGCCGACAAGATTTTTTATTGGTGGTATTATTTTTGGTTTGTTTTGTTTTGTTTTACGGAATATCAACTTCAATGCTTATTAAATGCCGACAAGATTTTTTATTGCTGGTATTATTTTTGGTTTGTTTTTTTTTGTTTTACGGAATATCAACTTCAATGGTTTATTAAATGCCGACAAGATTTTTTATTGGTGGTATTATTTTTGGTTTGTTTTGTTTTGTTTTACGGAATATCAACTTCAATGCTTATTAAATGCCGACAAGATTTTTTATTGGTGGTATTATTTTTGGTTTGTTTTGTTTTGTTTTACGGAATATCAACTTCAATGCTTATTAAATGCCGACAAGATTTTTTATTGGTGGTATTATTTTTGGTTTGTTTTGTTTTGTTTTACGGAATATCAACTTCAATGCTTATTAAATGCCGACAAGATTTTTTATTGCTGGTATTATTTTTGGTTTGTTTTGTTTTGTTTTACGGAATATCAACTTCAATGCTTATTAAATGCCGACAAGATTTTTTATTGGTGGTATTATTTTTGGTTTGTTTTGTTTTGTTTTACGGAATATCAACTTCAATGCTTATTAAATGCCGACAAGATTTTTTATTGGTGGTATTATTTTTGGTTTGTTTTTTTTTGTTTTACGGAATATCAACTTCAATGGTTTATTAAATGCCGACAAGATTTTTTATTGGTGGTATTATTTTTGGTTTGTTTTGTTTTGTTTTACGGAATATCAACTTCAATGCTTATTAAATGCCGACAAGATTTTTTATTGGTGGTATTATTTTTGGTTTGTTTTGTTTTGTTTTACGGAATATCAACTTCAATGCTTATTAAATGCCGACAAGATTTTTTATTGGTGGTATTATTTTTGGTTTGTTTTGTTTTGTTTTACGGAATATCAACTTCAATGCTTATTAAATGCCGACAAGATTTTTTATTGCTGGTATTATTTTTGGTTTGTTTTTTTTTGTTTTACGGAATATCAACTTCAATGGTTTATTAAATGCCGACAAGATTTTTTATTGGTGGTATTATTTTTGGTTTGTTTTGTTTTGTTTTACGGAATATCAACTTCAATGCTTATTAAATGCCGACAAGATTTTTTATTGGTGGTATTATTTTTGGTTTGTTTTGTTTTGTTTTACGGAATATCAACTTCAATGCTTATTAAATGCCGACAAGATTTTTTATTGGTGGTATTATTTTTGGTTTGTTTTGTTTTGTTTTACGGAATATCAACTTCAATGCTTATTAAATGCCGACAAGATTTTTTATTGGTGGTATTATTTTTGGTTTGTTTTGTTTTGTTTTACGGAATATCAACTTCAATGCTTATTAAATGCCGACAAGATTTTTTATTGGTGGTATTATTTTTGGTTTGTTTTGTTTTGTTTTACGGAATATCAACTTCAATGCTTATTAAATGCCGACAAGATTTTTTATTGGTGGTATTATTTTTGGTTTGTTTTGTTTTGTTTTACGGAATATCAACTTCAATGCTTATTAAATGCCGACAAGATTTTTTATTGCTGGTATTATTTTTGGTTTGTTTTTTTTTGTTTTACGGAATATCAACTTCAATGGTTTATTAAATGCCGACAAGATTTTTTATTGGTGGTATTATTTTTGGTTTGTTTTGTTTTGTTTTACGGAATATCAACTTCAATGCTTATTAAATGCCGACAAGATTTTTTATTGGTGGTATTATTTTTGGTTTGTTTTGTTTTGTTTTACGGAATATCAACTTCAATGCTTATTAAATGCCGACAAGATTTTTTATTGGTGGTATTATTTTTGGTTTGTTTTGTTTTGTTTTACGGAATATCAACTTCAATGCTTATTAAATGCCGACAAGATTTTTTATTGCTGGTATTATTTTTGGTTTGTTTTTTTTTGTTTTACGGAATATCAACTTCAATGGTTTATTAAATGCCGACAAGATTTTTTATTGGTGGTATTATTTTTGGTTTGTTTTGTTTTGTTTTACGGAATATCAACTTCAATGCTTATTAAATGCCGACAAGATTTTTTATTGCTGGTATTATATTTTCTTCAAAAATGTATCGCTAATAATAATGTATTTTTGCTAATTATTATTTATAAAAATGTATTGCTGATAATAATTTTTCCTCAAAAATATATTCCTGGTAATACTTATTTTACTCAAAATGTATTGTTGGTAATAATTATAATGGATTAGAATTTTTTAAAAAATATTCCTGGTAATATTTATGTTCTTCAAAAATATATTGCTGGTAATAATTGCTTGTAATAATTTTTTCTCAAAAGATTTATTGCTGGTATTATAAACTATTTTTACAATTTCACATTTTTTTACCCTAGATTTGGGGTTAACTTTTTACCCAAGGATGGGTTCCTACCAGGGTGGACGTGGGAACACCAGTAATTAAGAGGCGGTTGCAAACTACTCAAAACCTCCTGATCAGAGTCCTTTTTGTTGGACGTAGTTTATTGTTTTACCCAGGATGCTGATGTTGTCTGTCGTCTTACACTAGACGGAATATGGTTTGATATGATTAACAAGCTATTTAACATATTCAAAATGCTCCCATTCGTGTTCAATGCAACGCTGAACCCCATCATCATCACTTCTACAAACCATTTGAGACATTACTTCAATAATTTAATCGCTTGTTTTAATTCAGGAATTGTTTTCGGTTTGAGCCAGTAAACAAGATCTTACAAGAAAAAGGATTGTAATGATAGGCCTGGTGAACGAGATGGCTACTCAATTGCTCTACGGCATCCGATACACCCCGGCTCGAAATCAGGTGTTAACCATTAACAAGGGAGTAAAACATAGTTAATAATAAGCCATTATTTGAACAATAAAAGTCAATAAATATAGAAAAAGACGTTACTTGTAGTCGCTTGAATAGCACAATAAACTGGAAACAAATAACGTTCGTACTCCTAAGACGCTACTGGCAAACATATATAAATAGTCGAGGAACTGCTTTTCCAACCATAAGACCTGACGATTGCGTTCAAATATGAAACAGATTGTAGCCGCTAAATGTTTATCATTGTTTTACTCAGCACATATTTATATAATTCTCCCATATACAAAGCAATTCTTAAAAAGCATACACACGCGCACGCGAGGACGCACGCACACACACACACACACACACACACACACACACACACACGCACACACACACACACACACGCACACGCACACACACGCACACATATACATATATATAGATATATATGTATGTATTTATGTATATATACCGAAGTATATATTGGGCAGTTTCATGTTGATAATTCGAAAAACACCTGCTGATGTCTATTCAACGAACATAACTTATGCAAACAATTGCACGATTCGATTGCATCATGAAAAAAACAAAAACTAACTTGGTATCATCTTCTTGCAGTTCTCATGTCGACATTCGCAAATGTCACATTACTCTACATATACATCTGCATACTGTTAAAAGACAAGAAAATATGCAAGAAATCACATTTCTCTCTCTCTCTCCCTCTCTCTCATACATACCTACTATTTATTTAGTTATATACATACATACATACATATATATATATATATATATATATATATATATATATATATATAGAGAGAGAGAGAGAGAGAGAGAGAGAGAGAGAGAGAGAGGGGGGGAGATAGAGGGAGATAGAGGGAGAGAAAGAGATTGATGTATTAATACCAGAAGCGTGCTAGATATTGTACATAATGCGTTATATAGTTAGTGATAGTGTGAAGATTAACACCGCATAGCGACGAGCTGTTACGCCGTTCAATGTGATATACAGTCTCAAATTTTAAACGCTCCATCTATACTCTCGAACTCGTTCTTGTAGTATAAACTGAGCATATTTTAACAATATATATATATATATATATATATATATATATATATATATATATAGAGAGAGAGAGAGAGAGAGAGAGAGAGAGAGAGACACACACACACACACACAGACAGAGACCGTAGTTGGGATCACCAAGTCAATCCTAACGATCCTGCATCGTTTGTACTTCGCCAGGGCAACATACAGTTGTGAAGTTTGAGTATTCCTTCTCCTAGACCGTTTGCCAGCATATAGAGCCCAGCCTGTCCTATTCACACATAGGTGAGCCCGGGGTGAGATGAATTCATACCATTCCCACTAGTATTATAATGAACTCGACAGGAAATCGAAAACGGTTTTCCCATTCCTCAATCAAAGCCATAGTCCATTATTCCAGCGTGCATATATCTTATATTACATCTAATAATCTCATTAATTATTTATTTAATATCTATCATTATATATATATATATATATATATATATATATATATATATATATATATATATATATATATATATATATGAGTGAACATTGAGGTCAACACTCACAGGCTGTTTCATGCTGGACGCAATCGTCAGGCAGCCTGACGATTCCGTCTAGCATGAAACAGCCTGTCACCTCTGAGTGTTGTCTTCAATGTTCACTTTTATATTTATAATTACACACGCTCTATCTCTGATATTGAGCACTCTACCCCATAAATATAGCACACCTTAAAACTATATATATATACACATATATATGCAGAAATATAGTCTTAAAGTGTGCTATATTTATGGGATAAAGTGCTCAATATCAGAGATAGAGCGTGTGTAAATATAAAAGTGGACATGGAAGTCAGCACTTAGAGGCGACAGTCTTTTTCATGCTAGTGCAATCATCAGGCGACATATCCATGTCCACTTTTATATATATATATATATATATATATATATATATATATATATAAATATATATATATGTTTGTGTGTGTTTGTGTGTGTATTTTATATATATATATATATATATATATATATATATATATATATATATATATATATATATATTTAGAGAGAGAGAGAGAGACTGAGAGAGAGAGATTTCATATATTATTTATTTATGAATTCCCTGCTCGCAACTCGCTAATGCCCTGCTGACGGGCCGTCGATCGTACTGCCAGCAGTCCTTTGCTGGCAAATACCGGCGAGCCCACTGGGGGTACGCCTGTGGTAACATTGCAGAGACGAACACACCAGCGACCCAACAGCGGGCCACACGCACGTATATGAATATACAGGGCGTCCCTAAAATCTGTACACATGCGCAAAAGTCCATATTTTCAAGAAATAAAAATTTCAACCACATTTTATTGAATTAGAAACATTAACAAATAACATCTTCAATATTGTATTTATTTATGATGCAAAGGTTGATGCACGTTTCCCGTGAACTCGATGCAATGACTCCACATTGCAGACAATTTTAGCACATTCACTCTATATGCTGTCAATCAAATGTGTTGCATCTGTGGTTTTCATTGCTTACACCTCTTTTAGCATAGCCCATTAAAAGAAGTCTGTGTATTAAATATTGCTGCCATATACCGGTTGTAACAGAAAAATTGTCCAAATCTTTAGATTAAGCTCTGAACCAGTGTTACTTAAAAGTGATTAAAGGTATCATACTGGAATTCTCTGAGGTTTTTATAATGCTATTTATCTCTACTTTGTGCAATAAGAATGCATAATTAATCGGCAATTTTAGCAGAAGAATCGTGATGAAATCGATCACAAACGAAAATGTTCATCGTTAATTAATCATAGGTAAATATTCGGAGTTTATGAACGATAGATAAAAAGCTCAAATATATATATATATATTATTATTATTCCAGGATCATTCCTAACTTATTCAAGATAACCTTCTAAACTTCTGTCCTCGATTAAGAAGGCGACTCAGAGGTTTTACGCACGAATTCATTATCAAGTCATTTTTCAATCCTCCTTGGACTTTTATAGCTGAAAATCCTCTCTCAAGTGCCAAACGTCTTATGAACTGAGTTGGATCTTTTCTAATTGAACTCTTTAGCTCTGAGTTGAAATGAGAATCTGTCTTCCTGATGTGATCTCCTGATCCAATTTTCATCTGTATTGTTCCCTCTATTTAAAACTTATTCGCCGTTCTCTTGATGGTTCTTGAATAGACATTGTAGATGGAAACCAGAGTATGAATATTGGTAACATTACTGATGACCTGAGTGATCTTTTTCCTCTCACCTTTGTTCAGCTGGGAAGACAGGAAGGCTGACACAAAAATGTTTTTAACCTGTTCTCCTTCTAACTGAATAAAGATATATTTTAGTGATTCTTACGACAAATGATGTCAAGATGACTAAATGGCTTATCTGAAAACCTACATTAAATTAGTTTACATATTTTTTTAGATATTAAACATTTTGTGGTATGGACAATTATGCTGTTACACGATTTGGTCAATTTTACTGTAACACGCGGTATATCTTGACATTCTTGACATAAAGATGTCACTAAGATAATCGGATCTGACCTACCATCTCGACTTCAGTACCCTCTGTCTTTTAAACCATAAATATTTTCATGGCGCCTTTTCTCCTCTGATAAATCGAACCCATGCATTTAAATGTACTACAAGATTTCGTCCTTTCACTTTTTTTTTTTTTACGGTGAGCTTTATCCTGGGCTCCACTTGGTATAGAAAGTTTCTGAATATGAGGCACAGTTTATTCGGATAGGTGGCAAAAATAACGTTTAACCATAGAAATGAAGTAGCTAGCTGAAACGGTCACTTCTAATTTAATAGTTTATTTTCTAACATTTTTCGTCCGGAATTAGTGAGTGGAATTTTACGCTACCGATTACTCTTGCAGATGTGTCGTTCCAGCTCTGTTGATGTCGTTGCATTCTCCGTCGTTGCTATACCGCTATCTAAATGCAAATTCTCCTGTGATTATACAGGAAGCGATAGGATCAACCTGTGCAAAATTTCAGGTTCTCTATGTTCAGTTTGATTGGCCAAACGTTGAATGCTTAATACTGACTTGCTTTTAGTTTATTGACACTACATCCGTGTATTGTTTACGATACGGTGCCTAAATGTTGAATGTAACTAATTATTTAATCTATGATGCATAAGGCAATTTACTTGGCCTACTGAGTCAGGTTGTGGCACAAGTTCGGTGTTTAACGTGGGGACCTGAGTGTTCCCACTCGCGCCACTGGTCTAAGCTGGTCTTGCATGGTCAGAGCTCGTCTAAGCAAGTTATAGTTGGCCCTATCTGGTCATATATTGCCCAAGCTGGTCAGAGCTCGTCTAAGGAAGTGATAGTGATACCACCTGCGCCAGGTAAGTAACCACGGGCTACATAAGTCTGTGCGTATAAAATATATTTCAGGATTTTGGAGGTGAGACATATATATCTATTTTTGTATCAGCTTTTATTTGTTAGAAAACACAGAGTCATATTATAAATGTACCATAACATATACGCAAAGTTAGTGTATAGAAATCTGTTCACAAACCAAAATAACCATTCTTTGGAAAGATGCCGCCTTCAACTCCATAAACGTGAGGTATTTATTCAAATACAATTAATATAACTTTATACAC
>OZ038505.1:1982500-2010000 GCA_964036315.1 Acanthosepion esculentum
TCTTTCCCCTCAGCTATGGGTTAATTAGTAAGAATTGTATCACAAATAAAAAAAATCTTATAATGTAAAAATATTTTCTGGCTTTAAATAACCGGCAAAGGGATGATAAGACCTAAAAGCGAATAATTCATGCCTGTTATGCATATAATTCCATCAATGATTTTTGATTCCATCTCTAAACTAGATCCCAAAAAGAGCATGTCGACTTAATGGTATCTCTACAATGATCATTAAGAAATGTGCTCCTGAACTGACTCCTGTTCTCTCTAAATATTACAATAAATGATTTACTACTCATGATTGCCTGCTAATTGGAAATCCTCTTTTGTAGTTCCAGTTTTAAGAACTGAGGCAAACTATCTGATCATTCTACCTCGTTTTGACAATGTACTAAAGGCAATAGTCAATTCGGAATTGGTTAAGCATCTTACCTCGCGGGGCCTTCTTTCAAACAAGCAGTATGGCACTATCTGCATTATTTGGACTATTGTACTCATCTTTGTCGCCATTGCAAAATTCGTAAACTTAAGGAATCAGCACATATGCTAGGCCAAAAAATGTCCTGAGCCGACCAAGCATAGAAATGAATACAATATGCGAACCAGTAATAAGGAGTGCCAGAGAAAAACGATAATAACAATAAAAATTGCAATATTAGCTCCGGTAAAAACATGTAATGATAACAGCAAAAAATTGCAATATGAGAACAGGTAAAAAAATGTGCTGAGACATTAGGTCTATAATACCTAGAAATTCCTACACAGATGTCCCCAAGGACATATGGCACAGTGGATAAAGGCGTTGGTTTGATCCAGTGAGTTCAATACCCGGTTAAGGCAGTGGAGACATTGGAGAGGTGAATTAACAGGAGATAACTGATAACTGACATCCATTAAACATGGCACGTGGAAGTAGAACAGTCTACCCCAGTGAGCGAAATAAAGGGTTCAGTTCGACACTTCAACCACCTGAAGAAGGCCGGAGCGCACAACGGCCGAAACGTTGTAATAAATATGACGACAAAGATGAGGACAATGGTCCGAATAATGTAAATAGTGTACATAATAACTAATCTCAGAAATATAGACAGATACAAGCAATATGTCTTTCGCATCTTTCGGTCAGCTATTGATGTATTAACTATTAATGCTGAAAGAATCTGCCAAGCTTTAGATAAGGCGATTGATGGGGCTTGACATGCTGGTCTTATTCACGTGGTATCTCTGGACGGTATTATCAAATCAGGAAATGAAAATTGTCTTAAACGGCTACCATCATAGATATTTTTCACTAAAGCGGGCACCAACAAACATTTGTTCTCAGCTCGGTTTCTAGGATGAGGATGAAAAATTTACTTCTGGTTTAATGGTAAGTCTGGACGGTTCCGTATGTTCAAATTAATAGCTGATCTCAAAAAATTACATGCGATCAATTGTTAACTGCGGTAAGTAAAGACATGTTAATCTTAATGCCTCCAAAACGAAGCAGGACTCTTTTAAAACTGAAATGTTGAAAATGTCTGTGAAAGATTATAAGAAAAAATTATTAACGAGAGCTGACAATAAAAGAAAAAGCACTAAGAAGACCGAAGATAACGATTGACGTTGTGTTTAATTTTTTTAAATTCAAAGTTAACAGGGAATCAAGAAGCCGGTAGATAGTTCCACAAGCGAGAAGGCTCTGCTCACTGCTTTACCGGTGGTAGAGAAAAATGACGTAATGCCGAGCTACCGATTGAACGGTGGGTAAACACTTTCAACTATTTTTATATCTACCGTTAAATATTACACACCAATTATTTGCGAATTTTGACACATTGGCACATGCAGAAGGGTTAAATTTGTTCAGGAACGAAGGGCTCAAAATGTTAAAGAACTTTTTTGGCCTTCCATCGGCATGGTTGATGCTATCTACCAGGAGACAGATACATTGTGCCTTCTCGGATTAATATTTTTCGATGACATGAAGTGCGATGATTATGTTGAAACAACTCCTGTGTTTATTTTTAGGAAATTGTGTTCAATGTTTTGGGCAAGACAATTTTTCATGCCAGAATCTATATTGTGCATTTATTAGTCCCATTCCCAGTCATCTATACATTGAATATTGCTGTCACATCTAGGCTGATGCTTCTGCTTTGTATTTAGAGATTCTTGATAAAAATCAAAAAATGGATTTGCAATATTTCATACCGACCTAATATAACTGATAAGCCTTCCTCTTTGCTACACCGACATTACACGAATTTAAGCGCAGTACCAGATTGTCAACTATGTTTAATCATTTTATAGTTGAAATGGCTAGATGTAACCGTAAGTTCTATGCTAAGAGTTTCTTCTCTCGAACTTCTCGCTTGTGGAACTGGCTTCTAGATTCCCTGTTAACTCTGAATTTCAAAATTTTATTTTTATTCCCGGAGTTATTTTTTCTGATTTCTTTTTGAATTTGTAGGTCTGATGAATTAGATCGTAATTACGATTCCAATGTAATAAATTATAACCATGGAATATTAGTGTTTAAGCCTTTTTATTATATATATATATATATATGTATATATATATATATGTATATATATATATATATATATATATATTATACTAATAATGATACTCGTTTGGTAAAAACAATCGGATAGCACAAATTGCAACTATATCAAAACAAATTGGTATCCCAGGAAAAAATTGGAAAAAAAAAAAAACTGGAAATGTTCAAACAGGGCGAAAAAATCGTCCAGTGCCTTAAGTTTTTAGTCCAAAGAAAAACAAAACAAGCGAGTAAGCAACCTAAAAGGTAGAGTGTTCAATACGCAAAGTAGAGTACGGATAAATAAAGTAAATACTAAAGAGCCAGGAACTACCAATGGGTTTCACCTGGATGGATCTTCAGGGTAATCTGAAGATCCGTTCAGGTGAAACCTACATAATTCCTGGCTCTTTAGTATTATATATATATATATGCATATCTATCTATCTATCTATCTATCTATATATATATATATATATATATATATATATATATATATATATATATATATATATATATACTGTCTGGAATTATTATGCAAATCAGTATATATATATATATATATATATATATATATATATATATATATATATATATATATATATTGAGTGTTGACCGTTTTACCATTCTGTCTAAGTGGCACTTAATATTTCATCTCAAAGCATTGGAGTCCATTTACATTAGATCTCGCAAGCCTTCTCTCTACAAACAGAGAGATTGCTTGTTGGGATTGAATGTGATTGGACTCTCGTGGCTTTTTTTGTTTTGTTTTGTTTGCTTCATGCCCTCATTTCATCCTGTTAGTCATCTAAGATATACACAGAAAATAAACTTGATAAGATCTGGGTCGAAACCGGTCGTTTTAGTTTTTAGTTAAAATGCCATAAAAAAATTACTTATTCTTTGCTGTTATAAAATTCTGTACCATTAAGAATCTGTCCAAATATATATATATATATATATATATATATATATATATATATATATATATATATATATGTAAAAAGAAGAGGTTATAGTAGTTCCAACGAGAGAAAAGTGTGTAAAATTGGAAAATGAGCCCCCCCCCCACAAATAAAAACAATTCAAACTCACAGTACTCAACATATAACAGCCATCAACAAATACTGAGAAAACCACCCAGCAGAGTCAAAAGCTTGAATACCTACTACCTCACGCAATTCTACCATACGCAAACACACCCACAGACAATCCCAAAATGTAAGCATCCTAACACATTCTACCATACGCAAACACATCCACAAACACACCCACATAACAAATACAATTATGAACACCATAACACATCGATACAACTTTCAGAATACACACACATTCACAAAACCAACACTCACAAATATCACCTAGCTCAACAAACCAAACCTGACAACCATTACCCATATCCAGGAGTACAATCAGAATTCCCCGAAACGTTCTACACACAATCCACTTACAATCCATACAAAAAACAACAAATCTAGAAACATCTCGAAAATGCCTCCTAACAAAAACAAACACACCTATACAGAGCCATCGAGAAACAACAACCCCAATTTCACTAAAGGAAAAAAAATCTCACTGGCAGGAAAACACAAAAGGTACAGAGAGAGTGGGTATCTCTTAGAAAAGCCGAAATATTTTAAAAGAAACAATCATTATTTTTAGAAATAAAAGCAGCTATCCAGACACACAAATCTGAATACATTAGCATCCCAAACCCCGGTAACCTTACATTCAGACCAATAGTAGCAGGACCAGCCTGTCCAACTAGCAAACTCAGTAATCTAATAGACACAATATTGCAACCATTCACTTAGCGAATTAAAAGTCACATCACAGTCGATATCCATTTCCTTAGCTGCATACCACAAAAGGTGGATCCGGGAACACTTATGGCAACTTTTGTCATTAGTAGCCTATACAGCAACATACCCCATGAACTAGGAAAGAAAGCAATCTCATTCTGGATTGAAAAACATCCAGAAACACTACATCCGAGATTCACTAAACAGTTCATTATCAATATTATAGACCTAATTCTAAACAATAACACCTTGACAACAAAAACTATATCAAAACCCTGGGTACTGTAATGGGAACAAAAATGGCACCAACATAAGCCACCCTAACATTAGCTTACCTAGAAGAAAACCTATATGAAAGGATAGAACAAATATATGGGGAAATATGAAAAAAAAAAACAATTCACTAAATCTTAGAAAAGATACTTAGAGGATTGCTTCATTTTCTGCAAATCCTCATGGGGTGATATTTAACCAATTACACACTCTACTTCAAAACTTACACCCAAAAATCAAATTCACGCAAGAATATAATTTTAAAGAATTACCATTTTTAGATATATTCATTAGAAATAAAAACAACCATATAATCACAGATATCTACCACAAACCTACAGACACCCAACAATATCTTCATTTCAAGAGCCATCACCCAAAAAGCTGCCTAAATTTCACCCCCTATTCTCTAGACATAGGGTTTGTACTATAGTGACTGATAAACACCTCCGAAAAAGCCACCTATAAGAACTACATAAAACTCTAAAAAAAAACCAGACTACCCAACAACACTAATAAACAAATGTTTTGAACTCGTAACAAAAATTCCTCTAGACCAACTTAGAAATAAAAAGAAACGTAACTACGAACAAACTCTAACATATGTCTCAACATACAACAAAAATAATCCAGAACTGTTCACAGAAATTACAACAAATTTAGACCTACTTATCAAGAATAATAAACTGAAAAATATAATAAAACAGACAAAATAATTAAAAGCAAACAACAATCTAAAAACCTAAAACACATATTAACCTCATCTAAATTTAACCAACACACAATACAGGGAGTCACAAAATGCAACAAAAAAGATGTGGGGTTTGTGACATTATAGAAGGAAACTCATACACTTTTGAAAACCCCAAAACGATATTCATAATAAATAAAAACGTAAACTGTAACTCCAAAAATGTGATTTATGTACTCAAATGCACAAAATGCAAGAAGTCATATATAGGTATCAGTCAACAACTGAACAGGGTCTCCCTACACAAAAGCAACATAAAATTACAAGACAACAGAAAACTTTTTGTATCACAACACCACTTTAAATGTAACCAGGGGAAATTTAAAATCATGCCAATATATCAAACAGACAATTATTCTTACCTATAAATACAAGAAAAAAACCTTCATCAACAAATTTAAACCAGAACTAAATAGATCATAAGCCCACACGCAAAAGCACACAACATGCACACATAGTGGCCAAGTACAGTGATCAAACGACTCACATACATTCACGCACCCTCAAATGTGGGTGTCTGTGGGGCACGAATGTATATATATACACATATTGATAAAAGCAGGAGAACTACTCACAGGCACGCACACAAACCCCACACAACTTAGGAAGTATGTGTGTATGTGTGTACGTATATATGTCTGTATGTATGTATGTGTGTATACTTATTCCATGTAACTTGGGAAGTATGTGTATGTACATATGTGTGTGTGTGTGTATGTATGTGTGTGTGTGTGTGTATGTACTGATTCCTTGTAGTGGGATGGTATGTGTGTGTGTATATATATGTGTGTGTACAGATGGGTTCACTGATTCCTTGTAGTGAGACAGTGTGTATGTATGGGGTGGGGATATACACATATATACACGCATGCTGACAAAAACACACGGAAATGGAAATAGATCTAAGGACACACAGGGGTCATTAAAAGATAAGCATGCCGATAACGACTCCATCATTTCTCGAACCAATCTTAATTGTTTTATAACGCTTCACGAAGAACTTTTCTCTGCCAGTTCAAGAAAGACGTTGTTTGGATCACTAACACAAAAAAGAGAATTTCTCATATCGATAATATTTGACATCGAAAAACATATAAAAGAAAAAAAAAATTATTTTTAATATGTGAAAAGCTCCACCCTTTGCCTGATGACGGTCGCGAGACCAGAAAGACGTGTAGCAAAATTAGGGAATGTAAAGCATAATATATATTTTTTAAAAGTCCACATTACAACCAAAAACCTTTGCAGTTTCTGTCTTCTTTTTAATAAATATATATATATATATATGTATGTATGTATGTATATATATGAATATATAACGCTAGACGTGCATATGCGGATGATCATATCATAAACTAACAAAACACTATTAACTTAAGGCAAATTTTAATATATATCACCAGAATATATTACAGAAATATGTTGATGTGATTTGCATAATAATTTCAGACGAACTTTATCGTTATTTCATCAATTATCTAGCTAGCTATCTAGCTATCTATCTAGCTAGCTATCTCTTGGGGGATTGTACATTATATTGCTCTCTGTCTTAATACATAACACCAAAATATTATACAGAAGCCATAGCAAAGAAAGACGCAAAATTCTAGAAGCCATTATAATACAAAAGAAATCACCAACATTAAAATAAAATGTCTTCATCATTATGAGATTGTAGATTGAAGTCTGTATATAAAAGAAAATCTATACATTTGATTCATGCTTTTCCGTTTGACTATTGCAGATAACGTCACCTTTAACCAATTTAAATTCTCATTCCAGCCATCTAAAAACATCTCATATGGAAATTGGAAAGATATAATGGAAAGTTGAATAGACAGACCTATTAAATGTTCATCTATTTTTTTCATTTTCATTTTGTAGTTCTGGTTGGATCTTCGACCTTTTTCAAATCATTCTGTAATTTGTATGCATTCTTCACATTTACATTCCCTTATTTATTGAAGTGTCTATAACCACCACCCCAACAAAAAAAAAAATCGCGTATAAATTAAGTTTTCCCGTTACAAATTTTTAACTGACTTTGAAAGCTGGAACTGAAGCTTCAACTTGCTTACCATAATGTTCACTCCCAATACCTGACAAACGAAAAGAAATCCATGAACACTTTATTACAATCTATAATCCATAACATCTTATTCAGAAAGTGGAATGAGATAATAAAAAAATTAATAGTAACTGTAATATTAATATTGGCCCTTTCTCTACACGGAAAAATTTCGCGTTCTTTGACTGAGCTGTCAGTACTGTTTTCGGTTGAAATTTATACATTTATTCTCTTGAAACACTTGATTTTTTTTTAATAAAAAAAGGAAAACAGGTTTCTCAAGTCCAGTATCTATAATCACTCTTTCCAGTATTGATGGGGTTTCCTTCCTAACCTTTTGTTTGAAGTAGAGTGGAATGTCAACATCTTGATTATATCATTATTTCCTCTTCTCAAGCCCAGTAGCTGATATCACAATTTACAATTTTGATGGGGTTTCCTTCCTAACCTTTTGTTTGAAGTAGGGTGGAATGTCAACATCTTGATTATGTCATTATTTCCTCTTCTCAAGCCCAGTAGCTTTTATCACAATTTACAGTATTGATGGGGTTTCCTTCCTAACCTTTTGTATGAAGTATTGTGTAATTTCAGTATTTTCATTATGTCATTATTTCTCTTCGAGTAAGATTCAATTTCACATTTTAATTGTTGCCGCTATTGGAAATTCTCAAGTGATGTGGTTTCTGTAATTTAGTGCAATTCTTGGTTTGGGATTAAGTAGCGCCAGTCCACAATATTCAAAGACGCTTAGTTTTGCAAAGAGACTCAGGCTTTACTCGCTCAAGGCATTTTTTTACCATTGATCTTAGAAAGCAGTTGTATACAATTTACAGTTTAGATATTTCTTAACGGATCTGGCACCATGTATGGCATCATTATGAGAGTCTCGAACAGACGAGGCTATTTAAGAACATTACTTGAGTTTTCAGGTTGTCGTTTTGGTTTCGTATTAATTTGTGGTGATGGGCAACATTAATTCTGTCAAACCTATTCGGTGGTATTTAATAAAGCCTGTTTTGATGAATTATTGTACGTATGTGCGTGAGTGAGATCTTGTTCGTGTATGTGTTTGCTCTTATTTTTTCAATAATTGTTTCATATATGTATCAGCCCCCTGTGTGTCGGCCTTTCATATAGTGATTTTTCAAGCGTTGCTTAGATGGAGCATAAGGTCCAATGTAGGGGACACCCAGTGAGGATCGACCTCACTACTCAGTCGTAACTGTTCTAGCGAGACAAACTTGCTACCCATTACACCGCAGCGAGGTGTCCACTCTCGGCCTTTCAGATAAAGCCTGTAACGATCCCACCCAGTCACCATATGACAACGTGGTGATAAAATAAAATAAAAGACATTTCTATTTTCCAGTGACATTTATATACGAGGGTCATTCAATAAATAAGGTGAATTTTTCGGTATAAGGATACAGATGGAAGCTTACTCTTTTTTATTCTTTTTTGTTTTACTTCTTTTTCACATGGATTTAATTTCTTTTGCAGATTAAAAAAACTTTGTGGGTTTTGGTGATTAACAAACATGACCAACCAAGAAGCATGCTCCAGGATTGAACAGCGGTCAGTTATCAAGTTTTTGGTTGCTGAAGGGTGTAAACCAGTTGAAATTCATAGGAGAATGTGAACTGTGTATGGTGCCACATGTTTCAGCCAAAGAAATGTCTACAAGTGGGCTAAATTGTTTAAAGAAGGACGGAGCAGTGTTGAGGATGAAGACAGGCCTGGGAGGCCTACAGAAGTGAGGTCTCCCGAGGTGATCGAATCAGTCAATGACCTCATTCAGTCTGACAGAAGGGTGACAGTGGATGACATTGCAAGGTCTTTGAAAGACATAAAAAACAAACGCAGGGGTCATCAGTCAGAAGGAGTCATCTTGCATCATGACAACGCAAGGCCTCACACAGCAGCCCAAACGGTGCAGACCATCAACGAGCAGGGCTGGGAACTGCTCCCTCATCCCCCTTACAGCCCCGACCTTGCCCCTTCAGACTTTCATCTGTTTAGTCCCTTGAAAGCGTTCACGAGAGGCACAAAGTGTAAAAGTGACGATGAAGTCAAAAGTGTTGTGAGGGACTGGCTGAAACATCAGTCCAAAGATTTTTACGCTGAGGGAATACGGAAGCTTGTGCACAGATGGGAAAGTGTGTGACAGTGCTGGGAGACTACGTTGAAAAATAAAAACAAAATTAAGCTTCTATCTGTATTAGAAGTCCTTATACCGAAAAATTCACCTTATTTATTGAATGAATCCTCGTATATGCTTTCTCTTACAAAGGGAAACGCGGGTTCGAAACCTGCCGAAGAGAACGTTCGCATTAAGACTCTCGATTATACGGGACGGTAGACGAAATTAACTCAGTTAATAGATAGCATTATAAACAAGAATGTTTTTTTACTCAGATATGTCGAAACACAAATATATTAACTTTTTTAATTTTTTGTTAACTAATACTCACCCAATACAAGACCCAAGAGCCACTCCAGATAGAGGTTTGTCATGTGGACTTATATTAGCGTAAGAAAGAACACACATTAGGAGTACAGAGCTTAAACAGATTTTAGGAGGAACCAGAACCGCAATCCTAAACAGAAAACAAGGGATAAACCTCTCGTCCTGTTCAAGCGACACAGGACGAGTGTGAAGCGTGTGATAGTCGAATCTATATGCACATGTTAAATGTGCAAATAATATTCAAGTTATTCGTGGGCGAATACATCAAATTGCTAACCAATCCCTGATGCAGATGGCGGCTCAGGCAAATCTGTGCCTGTTCAGAACTTACAGATCCCACCTGAGGTCCATACTGAAACTCTGCCGAACGAAGCTTAGTTAGAGTTTCTGAGACAAAGCTTATGACCTGGCTTGCTAAAGAGTTTAAGCAAAACCAGTCCGTTCAAAGCCCCTGTTACAACCAGACACGGCTTCTGAATGTAGCGTCCACCCAACTTAACTGACAATTAAATTACCTCCCCTTCTCCCTTACATTCCAACTTGCTTCACTCCTCCCCTTCAACCGCAATCCCCGTTGAGAATATTCAAAAAATAAATAAGCGTTCGGGAACTACTATTAACCTTCACTTCCTGAAGAAACCTTACCGGTGAAAGCCATGGTAGCGCGATGGGTGTATATTCCTTAACTTTGAGATATATATATATATATATATATATATATATATATATATATATATATATATATATATATATATATATATATATATATATATATAAAGAAAGAACAATAAGATATATAATCCGGTGTTCTTATTGATATTTTTTATTGATATTTTTACAAAACAGTGCTCACTGCAAATTTACAGAGATTCCATTATTCGCTTGAAGCTGAAACGGGACTAATGCATTTAATTTAATTATATAATTAAATTTGAAGTTTTTAGCTTCAGATTTTGAAACATGGTTATTACTGTGCAGCGAAAAACATATTTTAAATCAGTTAATTTATAATAAGTTTGTGTGTGTGTATGGGATATCGATATATATATATATTTTAAAGAACAATTTTAGTGTAAAGACGTATGACAAATTGGAAAACGAATTCGTGTGACGCGTTTTGTCATTTAGGGCATCGTCGAACTGAGTTTATGCTTACGTTGATGCGACTGCACACGTACACGAACAAGAGACTGTCATTTAGTTATATTTTGGATGGTCAGAAAGACAGATAGATAGATAGATAGATAGATAGATAGATAGATAGATAGATAGATAGATAGATAGATAGATAGATAGATATGAAAAGGACTCAGATAGATAGATAGATAGATAGATATGAAAAGGACTCAGATAGATAGATAGATAGATAGATAGATAGATAGATAGATAGATAGATAGATAGATAGATAGATATGAAAAGGACTCAGATAGATAGATAGATAGATAGATATGAAAAGGACTCAGATAGATAGATAGAAAGATAGATAGATATGAAAAGGACTCAGATAGATAGATAGATAGATAGATAGATATGAACAGTCATTAACATAGATAGATAGATAGATAGATAGATAGATATGAAAAGGACTCAGATAGATAGATAGATAGATAGATAGATAGATAGATAGATAGATAGATAGATAGATAGATAGATATGAACAGTCATTAACATAGAGAGATAGATAGATAGATAGATATGAAAAGGACTCAGATAGATAGATAGATAGATATGAAAAGGACTCAGATAGATAGATAGATAGATAGATAGATAGATATGAACAGTCATTAACATAGATAGATAGATAGATAGATAGATAGATAGATATGAAAAGGACTCAGATAGATAGATAGATAGATATGAAAAGGACTCAGATAGATAGATAGATAGATAGATAGATAGATAGATATGAACAGTCATTAACATAGATAGATAGATAGATAGATAGATAGGAACAGTCATTAACATAGATAGATAGATATGAACAGTCATAAAGATAGATAGATAGATAGATATGAACAGTCATTAACATAGATAGATAGATAGATAGATAGATAGATAGATATGAACAAGCATTAACATAGATAGATAGATAGATAGATAGATAGATAGATAGATAGATAGATAGATAGATAATCACATGCAAGAAGTGTAGTGATAGCTACAAGATAAAATTCAATTCCTACATAGTGTATGTCATGTTGGGAATAATGATAAGGTATATGTGTCAAGGAGTTTTCCAGGTCTATTATTAATCGAGAGTCGATTTTGATGTGTTATAGACATGCGCATAAAAATGCGATGGATGCTGGGCAAATTAGTACCTGAAATTCACCATAATATTCTCAGACCCAGTTTCGTCTCACCCGCACGCGATGCGGGGGGGGGGTATTTTACATTTCTGTTTCTGACAGCATTGTGACTTACACAACCCCCATTAATTAGAACATACAAGCCAACAATTGTCAAGCTTGACAATTGCGTTTTGCATGAAACAGACTGTCGCCACTGGGTGCTGATTTCAATGATTATTTTAGGAGAGATACAAAAAAAAAAACTTTACTAAGAGCTTTAAAAGAAGAGAGAATTGTGGACAGATTTGATCGCCTAGGTGCTGAATAGTCACGGCACATTGAAGAAGAAGAATATTTGCCTCAGCAGACGATTAGATATAAATCTGATATGAGCTCAAATTTCATTTTGCATTATTATTTCCTGATTAAAATGATCAAAGTATATTACAGAATAAGCTTTCATTCAAATATTTTATATTTCTCCGTTTCAGTTCTATATTACATGTTTTGAAACGATATATATTTAACTGTCTTCTTGTTTATTTTTAATTTTTCCTCATTCATGGACGGCATGGTCTTTGGAGGCTTGTTTAGAGACCAAGTTCATGGCCAATTTAGCTTCCTTCCCGTGAATTGCAGTAAAATTTGGAATATGTAAGAATTAAATATTACAGGAGGTACCGAGAATTTTAGAAAAACAAAAGTTGATCAAGGACCCAAATCGGTTGGGAACCACTGAATATATATATATATATATATATATATATATATATATATATATATATATATATATATATATATATATATATATATATATATATCTATATATAGATACACATACACACATACACACACATACAGTAAATATATATATATATAATTAGAAAAAAGTATTCCCAAAATGACATACACTATGTAGGAATTGAATTTTATCTTATAGCTGTCGCTACACTTCTAGCATGTGATTATCTATCTATCTATCTATCTATCTATCTATCTATCTGAGTCCTTTTCATATCTATCTATCTATCTATCTATTATGGTATGTAAAATAGTTTGTTAATAAAACAACGACAAACGAAAGGTTGCCAATATAAAATGTACGGAAAACATTTATTAAATATTAATTATTAAGAATATGACAGAAATGAAACACTGAAATGAAGATTTTAAGTCCGGAATCTTTGGATACGCCTGTATTCGGACGTAAATCCTTTATTTCCATGCTTCATTTATATATATATATATATATATATATATATATATATATATATATATATATATATATATATATATATATATATATATATATATATATACGATCGTCAAATTCTGCATTAGGGTAGGATGATTTTTCATTTTTTTAGATCAATATTGCACTCGGTGTGACAGCTGTGGTTCGATGTGATAAGTTCTGACAAAATTAAATTCATAGATTTTATCAAGTTTTGAGCTTTTAGTTTCTAAGTCGACTGCCAAAATGTACGGAAATACCTAGATTCTTCAGGTTTTTTGCCTAAAAACTGTCTTCAAATTTCAGTATTTCAAGTATAAAACGAAAGAAAATTGATATCTATTGTATTAGATACAATTGAGTGAAAGATATTTTCAAACCAGAATTCTAATTATGAATCACCACAAGCAAAATACGCAATTTTATTACTTAAGTAAAAACTGTGTAAAAAATTGTAAAAGATTATAAAAATGTCTACTCATTGATTAAGATTTGTCAGATATTTGTTAGATCATAATTAATAAAAAATATATATATATATAAATTTTATATAACACCATAATACTGCTGGGCACCAAGGATTAGACAAAGTTACTATAAAGTAAAACATTAATATATAATATAGAAAACTTTTTAGTATAACATCGCTTTGAAGTAAATGAATGTCTTATTTGATGGCGAACTTTTTTTTATTAATAATGTGCTTATGCTATGCATCTAGTCCATATAGAATTTGTAAAGCTTCTGCAAATCATAAATTTTATAAGACTGACCTCTGAGGCTTTGACTGATCACCAGAATGAAATTCTAACGCTACGATTTTGAACGTAATATTTAAACTCATTTTCCCAAGAAATGGTAACGATTTGCAAGAAGATATTTTGTGTCTTTATTTATCAGGGTTCGAATTGAGTGCAAATACAAGCGTTGTAAAATCGATCCGTACAATTGTGCATATATGAGAAGTGATGCAATGAGATTTCTTTCCCTGTCTGCTTGCTAATGTCCAGCAGAGCAACACTTTGCGCCTCCTTCGGCTCACGTTTTCCGCTGACATGAAGTTGGATGTTTATATTGAACCAATTGATAGGTCTACAGCTAGGAAAGTTGGTTCACTGTGCCGTGACATTGTTTCTCGTCAGAATCCATATTCCAAATTTATTAATCTACCATTCGCCCATGTATTGAATATTGCTACCATATCTGATCTGCTGATTCAACTATACATCTCGATATTCTTGATAAAATTCAAAAGAAGTGTCTGCAATATAACTAATCCTGGTCTGGCATCTCGACCTCAGTCAATTTCTCACCACCTTGACGTGGCTTTCCTCTATCATTTCTAGAAATATTTTTATGGTAATTGTTTTAATGACCTACGCTCCTTTGTACCTCAGCCGCATGTATTTATCCATAGTATTGATTTAGTATGTAGTGCTCATCGTTTTAAGATCTTTTTTTTTTTTTTTTTTTAAGCGTATCACCCCGAGCAAGGCCGGTGGCCACTGACCGCAAGTTCTGTTCTGATAGTTTCTTTTCTCACACTTCTCGCATGTGGAACTCTCTTCCGTTTTCTAGCTTCCTTGGTATATATAATCTTAAAAACTTTTAAATGTATCGCTAATCCTATCTCTTCTGTCTTCCTGAACTGGTTCGATTATTGTTATTTCTCGCCATTAAGATATTCCCATTCTCTTTCATTCCAAGTAATCTCTGTTATTTTAATGGCATTATCACCTTGATTGGGGTGAAATGATTAAAATGAAAAAAAGTTTCAAATTTTAATTTAGATTTAATCTACAAATTATATATAAATTGCATTCTTTAGGTTTTGTATACGAAACTGTGTAGATATTGTCTCTCAATAAAAATAATCTGAGTGAAGAGAATGTGCTTTCATTAAAAAGGGAAAATAGAGCCTTGTTCACTGTGACTTTCTTCCTGGCTGGTTTCCTCTACAAAGTGGTAGGCAGGTTCGATTCCTCTTGGAGAACACATTTTCATTGCTAAGATTTCTCGAACGCGCAATATGACAGACGCAATTCACACAGTTTGATTATAATGTAAATATATATATATATATATTAAGACATTTTTATGTTTATTCATTCTTTTTATACATGTAAATACTTCAGTAAATGCTCTGTTTTTATAATAAACAGTATTAATAACATTTACCGACCTGAATATCCGAGAAATTTTCATAGAATATATTCGTTCTCCGACAGGAATCGAACCTGTATCCTATACGGAACCATCATATAGCCTGATGTGCCTTAACCGATCGAGCTACGGACAAACGTTCGATTTGCAAGGTCGATGTTACTGTTTTTAAACTTCAATCTTCTACGAATCTCTCATGTACATTCATATCTGCTCAAAGCGTATCCAAATGTAAACAAATTCAGGCCGTTAAATGTTATTAATACTGTTTATTATAAAACAGAGAATTTACTTAAATATGTAATCTATAAAAAGAATGTATAAACATAAAAATGTCTTAAAATAATTGTCGGACTTTGTCCATTTCATAATATATATATATATATATATATATATATATATATATATATATATATATATATATATATATATATATATGAGAGGTCGGTTTGAGAAGTAAAGTGACTGGGTGTGCTGCGTGAGATAAGAGCGAAAGAGGCATACGCAGAATGTGTTATTATCTAAGATGATAATTACGGAGTATATAACTTTAATCTTAGCCTTTTGCAACATATTACATTTTTTTCACATGCGAGTTTTGTGGCAGGGCAAATAGTGTCTACTTCATGACGAGAATGCACCTTCTCACAACGCCCTGAGATGAAAGTCAGCATACTGGAACAATCTCTGTAGTTGTAGTTACCTGATCTTGCTCCCTGTGACGTTATACTTTTCTCCAAGATTAAGAAGGATCAATAAGGGTTCTGTTTGAAGTCGTGGACTTCCTCAAGAGCGCTGTAACGGCCAAGACGAGGGCCATCGAAGAAGAATCCTTCTAGAAGTGCATAGAAGCGTGACAAAGAAGAATGGAAAAATGAATTAGACTAAAGGGCGATTACTTTGAAAGGGAAACCATGTAATTGGTTGTTTGGAATCGAAATAAATAATTTGTGACACAAATCTCGTTATTTTTCAAGCAGACCTTATATATATATATATATATATATATATATATATATATATATATATATATATATATATATATATATATATATATAAAATCCTTTGGAACCTTATATATATATATATATATATATAAGGTTCCAAAGGATTTTCCACTATTTACATTATTCGGACTATTGTCCTGACCTTTGTCGCCATATTTATTACAACGTTTCGGCCGTTGTCCGCCCCGTCCTTCTTCAGCTGAATGGAATTTCGAACTGAACCCTTTATTTCGCTCACTGGGGTAGACTGTTCAAGTTGCACGTGCCATGTTTTAATGTATGTCAATTATCAGTTATATTCTGTTAATTCCACTACCTTAACCGGGAATTGAACTCACACTCCTTGGGCCCTGTACCTGGATCTAACTAACGCCTTTTTTCACTGTGCCATGCGTCCTCAAGTGAGCGAAATAAAGGGTTCAGTTCGACATTCCAACCACCTGAAGAAAGGCGGATCGTACAACGGCCGAAACGCTGTAACAAATATGGCGAGAAAGATGTGGACAATAGTCCGAATAATGTAAATAGTATACATAATACCTCGCCTCAGAAATATAGACAGCTAGCAAAGGATTTTGTTTCTAATCCTTATTTAGCTAAAATAGCCGTGACTTGGTAAAGTACACCTCAGCTATAAGAGTGATACAATTTATAGAAGAATGGGATAACTGTTGTATTTCTTTCAGGAGGCATATCTTTCTTTTGTCTAGATCTACGCCGGCTAACATAAAGTTCACTGTTAAAAAATGTAAATCCTACCCAAAACCGAGAGATATCTACCCAGGCACGTGTAAGTACGATAAATAATCTTTATACTAATAAGAAATAACAAATATCTATGTAAAATAATCTAACCAGTAAGCATTAACAACAAAGCAGTATCACTAGCGCCGTTCCTATGTACGACGATTAAACTACATACGGGATCAAGGCCTCTGATCGGGAGGATTAGAAGAGCTTGTAATTAATTGTTGCCGTACCTAACTTCACCCTGACGCGAGATCTGATATGGTCTCACCTATGGACAAATATTTAACCCCTAAACTGAGTTCAAAACACTATGAACGTATAAACCTTTTTTACAGTAAAAAATACCAGCAATTTATTTTTGTAAAAAATAAAAATTACCAGCAATACTCTTTTGGGAAATAAATCACTAATGCTCCCAAGAAAATTAAATTTTGGAATTAAATGGCTCAGAAAGAATTGAAATGGCGCTAAACAATCAAACAAGCCATTCATTCAACTTGGGACTGTCACTCATTAAAACTCTCTACCAAATCCTCATTGTGATCGCCATTAAAATGTTCATTGCGAAATTCTTAACCTCGACTGCGGTCTAAATAATCGAAGAAATGACCCTCCTCCAAAAACAGCCCTACCCCTTAAAAAAAATAACAATGATATCAATTCAAATAAGTATAGCCAAGATGAATAACCATTACTATAATCAGATATAACGGATCTATCAGTAAAATGATCCAGCCATCTCATGACAACATGGCGATAACCCTTACCTACCTATGGTGATGGTGATTTGATACACTTTAAAACATTCAACTTGGGACCGCCACCCATTAAAACTGTCTGCAAAATCTTCCCTTTCGATCGCGACTAAATAATTCTCTACGAACTTCTTAATCTCGACCACGGTCTAAATTATAGTTTCAAGCTTGGGGAAACGCCATGGAGCAAATTGTTGACTGTAAGAAGCAATAAAAAGGAAACAGGTTGATGTTATGTTTTCCATTTATATAAAAGTAATGGTTTGCGCCTTATACCGCCACAGAAATACCTGATTCTAACTAACATGCTCTATTTTAACAAGGGCCAGATCAGAGGAAAATGCAGTATTGCTGCAATATCTGGGATGGAGCTGCACAATCCTCTATTTTCCTGACTGGTCAGAGTTCCCAATCGTTTACGCGGTCTTGTAGGTGATGGATTATATCCCTCCCTGCAACCCCTCTCCCATAGACACAAAATCGCAAGGTTATCTATCGTTATGGGCTACATTTCTTTGTTGCACCAGTTCAGAGATTTACGGCTAAGACTCATGCCTTGTTCATGTACACAGTGTCGAACAGTTTTTATTCTTATTGTATTCCATTGGTAAGGAGGAAGTTTTATTTGTACATCATTACAAGGGCTACTCTGAAACAGCCTCCTTAGATGATGCTTCCTCTCTCTCTCTCTCTCTCTCTCTCTCTCTATATATATATATATATATATATATATATATATATATATATATATAAGTATAGGATTGATGTATACTGAATAAATTCCAATAATAAAAATTAATATTTTTAAAAGAGTGCTCAATACAGAGTGGAGCAAATATAATTTATTCGAAAATTATGGCATAAGTATGTTATAAAATCACTACAAAAATAGCCATTTTGTTTCAACACAATCTGATGTCTTATCAAGTGATGGTGTTGACATTCAACACAATCACTTATGTTATAATTTTCGAATAAGTTACATATATATATATATATATATATATATATATATATATATATATATATATATATATAATTGCTCTAGCCGTTTCCATAGTAATTTAATTTTAATCATGAATATGCTTATAAAGATGCGTAAATTTCAAGATTTCGTTTGAAGTTAAAACAGAACTTGATACTTGAATTCAATTTAATTCTAACAATTATATTAAAGTTTTCAGCTCTTGTTTTTGAAACATGAGAACTCTTATGTAGCGTAGGAATCATATTTTTAAATAAATAATTATATTTAGTCTCTACTTTTGTATCGAGCACTGTTTTTTAAAATTAAAACAAAAATACTAAAGAATTTCGGATTGTTTACCTAACGAGTCCTCTCCCATTTTCTATATATTTTCACACACACACACACACACACACACACACACACACACACATATATATATATATATATATATATATATATATATATATATATATATATATATATATATATGCATGTTTCATTAAAAACGACAGACAAGGTACTACGATTGAGCTTTTTATTTAATTTTTCTTGTGTTCGAACAAGAGCTTTCTTTACAGGACAAAGGGTGTGTAAAAACTGTCCGAATGTTTTATATTTCCGAGCGATTTCGGCTATACCTTTCGCCATTACCAAGGATGATTCGATTTTTCAGCTTAATTGAGTGTGTGCATTCTGTGTATGTCTTAGTGTGTAGTAGGGATGTTTTTAATTTGCGAATCTGGTTAGCACATTGTGGCCTTGTTCGTAGTTAATATTGTTAAGAGTTGGCTTTTTCTTTTTTATTATTAAAGCTTCCATTACTTTTAATCTTTTTTTACAGGTGGATGCAGTTAATATTGTTGTGTTTTCTACTAGTACGTATCTAATGGAGTCTGGTTAATTTGTGTGTGTGTTTAATTAGGTTCTAATGGAGCTGTGATCAGATGGTTGTAACGTAAGATGTCTGGATAAGCATGTAGTTGTGTAACCGATGTAATTATTTATGAGTCCGGTTTGATCAGGAACAAAGTTCCTTAAGGGGCAATTGAACTCATAGATAATGTTCATTCTTAGCTGGTGTGTTGTTATTTTTGAGGATAAGCTTAGGTGTCTTAAATTTTTTATAATAGATAATTAATTTGATTTTTTATTCGGGTCACTTGGGGTAGTATATTACTTTATAATATGTCTTAGTGAAGATTCGTCTTGTTTGTAATTAATATGCATTTTTTTCTGTAATATATCTATATCTATCTATCTATCTATCTATCTATCTATCTATCTATTTATATATATATATATATATATATATATATATATATATATATATATATATATATGGTGCAGTTCAATTTATATTACATGAATCATTCATACAAAAAGCAGATAGTGAAGTTAATGATATAAAGGGCGAGAATACATCTTCGCAAACAAATTTATTAAGATACATTAACCCCGAACCTGAAGATGAATGTTAGGATGTAACCTGGATGTAAAAAACAAATCTATTTCCATACCTGAGGATGCCTGTATGAACAGGCGAAAGTACTCGTATAAAAAGATCTTATGCAACTGGAATTTATTAAAAACAGGAAACATAACATCCATCTACAGGTTTGGTGTTAATGTATCTTAATAAATTTGTTTGCAAAGATGTATTATCGCCATTTATATCATTAACTTCACTATCTGCTTTTTGTTTGAATGATTCATGTAATATATATATATATATATATATATATATATATATATATATATATATATATATATATATATATATATATAAAAGGAAGAGTTTATAGTGGTTCCAACGAGAGAAAAGTGTGTATATTAAAAAGAAGTGAGGTACCGCAAACGTTTTTGGTTGTAATGTGGATTTTTTAAAACAATATTATGCTTTATTTTTTTCCATAATTTTATTACAATTTTAAAATATTATGCTTTATTTTTTTCTTAGTTATACTGCACGTGTTTCTGGTCTCGCGACCGTCTTCAGGTAAAGGGTGGAGATTTCCACATATTATTAAAAGTAATTAATTTTATTCTTTATGTTAATGTTTATGTTTATATATACTTAATATCATCAGTTCTTATTTAATATCATAAATTCCAACGGTCTTGAAAAAAAACGCAATTCAGTAGCACTCTAATTTTAGTGGTTCCTTAGCTTTATATCATTGGAATGATAGTGTAAAAAGTGAATAAAAATAATAAATTTAAAATTCAAAGAATATAAAATATAGGCAGCTGAAATGTTCAAAACTTTCGAAACCGTTTTATAGCATTCTTTCCATATAATGGTTTCTTGTTTTTCTGCTATTTTGTCTTTAAACTTTCTCAGTGATTCTTTGCTTTCCTTTTTATGTATTTTATTTTACTCTTAGGTTAATATTTGATTACGTTTTTTTTCTTCTCCTTTGTAATATTTTACACATTGTTTCTCGTATTCGGCAATGGTCTTTTACCTTGCGGGTTCTGTCTTCTTTTCTGCATCTCAGAATAATCATTTCCTCTGTTCTTCCGAAAATGAAAGTTTATAGAAAGAAAGAAATCTTATATAAAATACATTTCTCATATGAACAATCGGGAACATTTTTTTTTTTTAAAGAAATTCAAAAAAAGCAATCCTTAAGCAAAATAGATCTTATTTCTCTCTGAAACGGTCCTCACAAATTTTGGCAAAATCACAATGCCCGCAGTAAAAAACATTCACTGCCAAGAAACGAAAGGAAATTTAGCAAATGCTTACAAAAGACACAAGGATACAATCACGGAAAAAAGGTACAATAATTTATACATACATATATATATATATATATATATATATATATATATATATATATATATACACACACACACACACACATATATATATATATATATATATATATATATATATATATATATATATAGATAGATAGATAGATAGATAGATAGATAGATAGATAGATAGATAAAGACAATAATGATAAAATGACAAAATCTGTAAGATGAAATATGCGTAAAAAAAAAGTAATCTATTCTTTCCCAGAAACAAAAATAAGCATCCCTGCATCTACAAACAGATGCAATGTATAAAGTAAAAATAAAGAAAGTTAGAAGCAACACTTCTAAAATAAAAATACATAAATATATTTAGAGAGAGTATAAAATTATAATCATTGAAGGGTATACAAATATATTGCTAACGCAGGGGACAAAAAGCACTTATTTTAATCAACGAACATTTCTGTTTCGATATTATTTTATTTGACAATGCACTTAATTCAGGGGTAATTATGAAGTTACATCCATAAGTTCGTTATTTAATTTCAAAAATGATTTTACTTTTCATGGCAATCTAAAGTTGATTAGAATTCGTACTGGATCCCCAGATATATATTACACTATTCGCACACCATGGACACGAAATAAACTTGAATGAAACATAGGATAAATTTACACAATGATTTAATTAATCTCCTACCTTATATTTTATAATCAGTGGCCGTTTAGGATCAGGGCTCTCCACAATTTCCTAACTTTTATAGATCTTAAGAATAATTCTTTTTATTAACCTCTCTTACTCTTTCGTTGTCATCCATTTACTCAAGCTTATATGGTAGGTTACAAGCTGTTTCGCTTGGTCTTTTATTGAGCAAATTTAAAATTCTTTTATAGAAAAAAAGTGTCGATGTTCTCATTAAATAAGGATGGCTTGAAAACCTTGAAAATTGTTCACCGGTCAGATTATGTTTTGTGTGGGACAGTAAGGTTTCATAATCTGAGCCTGATGGATTTAATTTTTGCATTTCATTTTTGTTGTAATTATTTTTGACTTATCTTTATGATAAATAATATCTAAGCCTTCCTCTTCAGAAACCAACTCCTACGTGACAGAAGCAGTTCTGTTAGCTCCAATCTTGCCTAAACCTTTAAAGATTCAAAATTGTTTCCCAAGGCCATAGAATGTGTCCACTCTGTTTCGCGTGTTGAGAAATACAGGCGAAACGTAGTTCCAGTTAAAATATCGCCACATCAAACCATAATGTGGTTAGTGAAACTTCTGAGGCGACAAACAGTATGGTGTTGTCTCTTTTCGGTCTACTGCTGATGTTTGAACTATTATCGTGAATAAAACAAGTGAAAGTTTTTTTAAATAATAATATCAGACTGGGAGCGCCCTAGATATCACAAAGAACTTTGAAAATGTGTGACACAGAGAATTGCAATGCAAACTGGCCAGCTATGGAATCATCTGTCATTTCTATTATCAAGTTTTTCCTGTGAGTTAGGTCAATGAAGGTCGATATTAATGGCCAATCTTCGAAGACACATGCGATCAATGCCGAACTGAAGAATGGCACTCTCTACTTGTCCTGACCTATTTCTGCTTTATATCAAAGATCTGCCCAAGAACACTTTCAGATACTCTGTATATATATATATATATATATATATATATATATATATAGTCTTAAAGTGTGCTATATTTATGGGATAAAGTGCTCAATATCAGAGATAGAGCGTGTGTAAATCGTCAGGCCACCTATATATAGGTGGCCTGATGATTGCATCTAGCATGAAAAATACTGTCGCCTCTAAGTGTTGACTTCTATGTTCACTTTTTGCACGACTCTTCGGCAGAATTGAGTCACTGTCAGTCACTGTGTGTTTATCTAAAGCTAAAAATAAACACGCTAAATTCACCTTCATTCCTGCCATGCGCTGACGGCTTAGTGAGAGAAGTTCCGACTGACGCAAATTCAGTCGGGTTTCGATCCTAACTAGAGGCAACCGGACGTCTAGCCACACTGATGAGCTGTGAAACAGCGAAACAGTCTGCCTGTGGATGACAAATATATATATATATATATATATATATATATATATATATATATATATATATACACGCACACACACAGATGATATCACTGTGTATGTGTCGACCTCCATATATATTACTGACAAGTGTCTGGCAGTTTATGTCTCTTCTGTGCTTTCTTTACATATTTGAGGAAATAACTGATTGATATCAATCAATATAACAATAATAATCACCAGTGAATCACACTCCAATTCCTGCTGGGTCTCAAGTTCAATCCCGGCATCAAATGGAACGCGTATATTCATGCCAACGCAAAAGATGCTGGAGTAAATATCGGCTCCTTGTATCTCTCCAGAAAGTACCTTACTCGATCTGGCATGTTGTATATTTAAAAGAGACGGACCAGCGAAATGAATGGAGTATTAGTGCTACCCAATTCTCAGAGTCTATACTCGACAGATCCCAAATGCGTTTACGCGGTTTTGTTTTTGATGAACATTCCTCCACCTTGCAACACTCGTAGCACAGATGATACATAGTAGTTTGAAGGAAACTATGCCAAGGCTGTTATTTATTTAGTTGATATTAAGTAGCTGCATATGGAGGGGATTTTACATGTACAAATAGGTATTGTCTTGCTTGAAAAGAACACAAGCCCCCTCAACTTTATAAACGCTTTGAAAAGAAAAAAAGACACTTTCAAAAACCAACACTTGAATGTTGTAGGAAATATACATACCGGGTGTAACAGCAAAATTGCGCATATCGCGTAGCAGCAAAATTGTGCATATCGCGTAGCAGCAAAATTGTGCATCTCGCGTAGCACCAAAATTGTGCATATCGCGTAGCAGCAAGCGATAATTTGTCATCCCAGGATAATATCTAAAAAAACACTCAAATAATTGTGTTTCTTTAACCAGCTTTTTAGATAAGACGTTTAGCGACTTTAAGAACTCGCCGAGTTATTCACCTAGAATGAGGACAAATTATAAATCGTTTCGTGTCAGCCAGAGTGTCTTCCCAAATGAGCAATGGTGAGGGTAAAAAAAAAAAGATCATTCAGGCTTTCAGTATTTGTACCACCATTTATACACTAGCTTCCCTCTTCAAAGCCAATTCAAGAACTATCAAGAGAACTATCAAGATTAAAAACTACGTAAAAATAGAGAGATATATTGGATCAAGTGGTTACAAGAGCAACAAGGATCATCATTACAACTTAGAGCTAAAGAGATCAATTAGAAAAGATCCAATTCAATCCATAAGATGTTTGGCACGCGAGAGAGGAGTTTCAGCTATAACGCTCAAAAGAACAGTGAAAAAAGATTTGAAAATGAAATCGTATTTGAAACGTTTGTGAAGTTTTTTACACTAGGGCAGAAATTTCAAAGGTTAGAGACAGTGAACATTATATTGAATAAGATGGAAAATGATCCTGGAATAATATATATATATATATATATGTTGAGGGGTCTTCCACTTTTTACACAAATGGACTCACACAAGGTATGCATATACTACTGCTAGTGGATACCCGAGGGAGAGGAACAGTCAAGTAGACTTAACTTTAATCTTAGCTTTTTGCAACATATTACATTTTTTTTCACATGCGAGTTTTGTGGCAGGGCAAAGAGTGTCTGCTTCATGACGAGAATGCACCTTCTCACAACGCCCTGAGATGAAAGTCAGCATACTGGAACAATCTCTGTAGTTGTAGTTACCTGATCTTGCTCCCTGTGACGTTATACTTTTCTCCAAGATGAAGAGGGATCAATAAGGGTTCTGTTTGAAGTCGTGGACTTCCTCAAGAGCGTTGTAACCGGCGAGACGAGGGTCATCGAAGAAGAATCCTTCTAGCAGTGCATAGAAGCGTGACAAAGAAGAATGGCAAAATGAATTAGACTAAAGGGGGATTACTTTGAAAGGAAAACCATGTAATTGGTTGTTTGGAATCGAAATAAATAATTTATGACACAAATCTCGTTATTTTTCAAGCAGACCTTATATATATATATATATATATATATATATATATATATATATATATATATATATATATATATATGTTGAGGGGTCTTCCTCTTTTTACACAAATGGACTCACACAGGGTATTCATATACTACTGCTAGTGGATACCCGAGGGAGAGGGACAGTCAAGTAGAACAGTAGAATAACGTAGCGGCAATAGTCAGAGTAAGCGAGCACGTAGACTCAGTAAGAAGTCATACAGCCATACGTCGATATCAAAGACTATCTATCTATTTTTCTACTAACCCGCATTCCTGTAACTACTAACCTGTATTAGCAGTTTGTATTATTACGTTAATACATTTGTTTCCTATATTCATTCTTGACGTTTTTTATTATTTGATAGCAGATTTCATCCCGGAATACACAACTATATATATATATATATATATATATATATATATATATATATATATATGAAGAAATATACTCTTAATGTGTGCTATATTTATGGGACAAAGTGCTCAATATCTGAGATAGAGCGTGTGTAAATATGAAATTGAACATTGAAGTCAAAACATAGAGGCAACAGAGTGTTTCAAGCTAGACGCCACCAGGTACCCTGACATTTAGCATGAAACAGCCTGTCGCCTCTAACTGTTGATTTCAATGTTCAATGTTCACAACTATATATATATATATATATATATATATATATATATATATTTCAATACTTCATGAGCTTCCAATTCTTAGCTATGATTAATTAATTATGGACATGTCATTTTTGTTTATGATCGATTTCATCACGATTCTTCTGTTAAACTTGGAGAGTAATTATACATTCTTATTGCTCAAAATAGAGTCCAATAGTGTTATAAAAATCTCGGAAAATTGCAGTAAGATATCTTTATTCATTTCTAAGATACAAGGGTTCAGATCTGAATCTGACAATTGGAAAATTTCGCTGTTACACCGGTATATATATATATATATATATATATATATATATATATATATATATATATATATATATATATTATAATAATATTTTTAGTTTTTAAAAATATGATTCCTCCGCTACATAAGAGTTCTCATGTTTCAAAAGCGAGAATTTGGGAATTTTCCCAAATTCTCGCTTGACAAGGAAGCGGGTCCAGACACCTTAACTCTTCATAACTTAAAAAAATATGTTTGGGGTCTCGGCTCTCGCTTTTGAAACATGAGAACTCTTATGTAGCGGAGTAATCATATTTTTAAAAACTAAAAATATTATTATAATATAAGCTCTACTTCTGTATGGAGCACTGTCCTTTTGAAAATAAAGCTAAATACTAAGGAACACCGGATTATCTACCTAACGTGTTCTTTCCTATTTCACTGCACACCTGCATATATATATATATATATATATATATATATATATATATATATATATATATATATATATATATATATATATATATAGGAACAAAAAGGAAACTTTTATAAATTTAACATGATTCGTTTTTTTTAAGCTTCATAATAAATTAAATATGGAAGAGAAAAGAAATAAGTACTGAGCTAAATTTGGAGTCTTGAAGATGTAAGAGAAGGTTATTTCCCTGTGTTGACATCAGTATAAAATTTATTTTTGCTCTATCCCTGATATTGAGCAATCTATCCAT
>OZ038505.1:2020000-2025000 GCA_964036315.1 Acanthosepion esculentum
TGGAAACGGCCGAGGAGGCTTGTGAATTTTTATGTGGTGCGGCTCATAGAGCCTCTTTAAAACTCGACCTTTTGTCACATCCGATTGCAGCGTGGGCAACCTGGTAAATATCACTAGTCCTGACCGGTCTGACCAAGTTCAGGAATCTTTCCCAAAAGCAGTACCTTTCCTTCTGGTGGGGCCTAGTTTTATTACCCGCGCCTGAAGCATCTTTAAAAGGGGAAGTGTCGAGAGGGCTTGGGAATCCTTCTTCTGTGCAGCCGATAGACTCTCTTTAAACCTCGACCTTGTGTCACTTCCTGTTGCGACAGAGGCGACCTTGTTGGTACCACTAGTCCTGACCTTGACGACTATACTACTAGAGAAAATGTAGGTAATACTTCTAGCTAATTATAGCTTAACACACTATTCAATACTAATTTTTTGTCTCAGATATCAACATGTGTACTAAAACCTAAAATTCTGGATCAAGATAGTAAGATCCTCGTGGAAGAGAACATATAGAATCATTGGCACCGAACAATTTAAAACTTTTTGAACCATATTGAGAGTGAGGAGTCGGATATTCTTATAAACTGCGTGTCGTCTGATGTACACGATCTGTTCAGCAAATGTACAAACTTTGAAGAAGGTATTAAAAATTTAAAGAGAGCTCTCGTCCAATGAAAAGGTGATATATAGGTCAAACATGAACTTTCAACCTTAACTCAACAGGCTGTAGATACCTTGGATCAATATCTTCAAGCATTGTACGTTCTTTCGAAGGACTGTAAATTCAAAGATTTTGCCGCTCAAGTTTACAAAGAGGAAATTATTAGAGATGCCTTTGTTTCTGGTTTATACGCATTTGCTTCTCATTAGAAACTTCTTAAAAACAAAACGCTCACCCTCACCGAAGCTGGAAATCAAGCGCGAAGTGTAGAAAGCGCTTAAGGACATTCTGAAGCCTATTCCGCTGATACCGAAATAGGTTATCAAGCGGCGTCTTTATCGGAACCCCGGACTAACGTTTAACTTTTCAGCAAGAGGAAAATCAAATTGGGGCAGACCCTCAGACAATGGCTGCTAGCAAATCATTTTTAAATGAATGTTTATTTTTTTCTGCAGAGGCTTTTAACACCTTAGAAATAAGTGTCGGGATGAGGAACGAGTTGCTACAGTTGTCAGAACGAAGTGCTTAGCTGCGACACTAAATCAAGGAGTCAGGTCTGTTGTCTACCGGTCGAGAACTCTAAGCCCATCTGAAAGTAATCAATCCCCAGTAGAGAAAGAAACTAACGCGACCCTCGAAGCAAAGATGGAGTGGTGTCATTACCTTAAAGGTAAATATTTTTTTGTCACGGACCTACATTTTCGATATGCATAAATCTTTGAAGACTAAAATCGATAAAATTCATCACTGGTGAACTGAACTTTGCACTTACAAATATGGTATCAGATATCGAACGGGCATAAAAAACGGGTGCAGAGATATTTTAACGAGAGGACATTGCACTTCTGTTGTACATATCAAACTTAACGAGGTATATAATAATCTATGTCATCTTGGAGTATCAAGAATGATACACTTTATCAGGTCGTGAATCCATGAGTATCAAAATAATGCACTATATCAGGTAGAGATTCCTGGAGTATCAAGAATGATGCACTTTATCAGGTCGTGAATCCAGGAGTATCAAAATAATGCACTATATCAGGTAGAGATTCCTGGAGTATCAAGAATGATGCACTTTATCAGGTCGTGAATCCAGGAGTATCAAAATAATGCACTATATCAGGTAGAGATTCCTGGAGTATCAAGAATGATGCACTTTATCAGGTCGTGAATCCAGGAGTATCAAAATAATGCACTATATCAGGTAGAGATTCCTGGAGTATCAAGAATGATGCACTTTATCAGGTCGTGAATCCAGGAGTATCAAAATAATGCACTATATCAGGTAGAGATTCCTGGAGTATCAAGAATGATGCACTTTATCAGGTAGAGAATCCTGGAGTATCAAGAATGATGCACTTTATCTGTTCGAGATTCCTGCAGTATCAAGTATGGTGCATTCCATCAGGTTGAGAAACCAGGTCTATCAAGAATGATGCATTTTATCAGGTATCGAATCCTGGTGTATCAAACATGATGCACTCTAGCAGGTCGAGATTCCTTGAGTATCAAGAATGATGCACTTTATCAGGTCTAGGATCCTGGAGTATAAAAATAATGCAATTTATCAAGTCGAGAATCCTGTAGTATCAAGAATGCTGCACTTTGTCAGAATCCCAGAGTTACAAGAATGATGCATTTTAGCAGGTCGAGAATATTGGAGTATCAAGAATGATGTACTTTATCAGGTCGACAATCCTGGAGTATCAAGAATGATGCACTTTATCAGGTCGAGAATCCTGGAGTATCAATAATGATGCATTCCATTTGATTGAGAATCCGTGACTATCTGGAATTATACATTTTTATCAGGTATCAACCATGATGCATTTTATCAGTTCGAGAATCCTGGAGTATCAAGAAAGATGCACTTAATCAGGTTGAGAATACTTGAGTATCAAGAATGATGCACTTAATCAGGTCGAGAATCCTGGAGTATCAAATATGATTCATTTTACCAGGTCGAAAAACCTGAAGTATCAAGAATGATGTAATTTATCTGGTCGAGAATCCTAGAGTATCAAGTATGGTGTACTCAATCAGGTTGACAAACCAGGTCTATCAAGAATGATGCACTTTATCAGGTCGATAATCCTGTTGTATCAAAAATGATGCACTCTAGCAGGTCGAGATTCCTTGATTATCAAGAATGATGCACTTTATCAGGTCTAGAATCCTGGAGTATCAAGAATGATGCAATTTATCAACACGATATTCCTGGAGTAACAAGAATAATGTACTTTATCAGGTCGAGAATCCTGGAGTATCAAGAATGATTCACTGTATCAGGTATGTAATCCTGGAGTATCAAGATTGGTGCACTTTATCTGATCGTTAATCCTGGAGTATCAAGAATGATTCACTTTATCAGGTCGACAATCCTGTAGTATCAAGAATAATGCACTCCTTAAGTGCCACATATAAGCTACGCTTAGAAAATCAATATTATTCAATGAAACCTATTTGTATGATATATATATATATATATATATATATATATATATATATATATATATATAATTATCCACAGACAGACTGTTTCGCTCTATCACAGCTCCTCTGTGTAGTTAGACTGATTTGACATCAGACAGTTATCTTACAGGGAATTTTAACGTTTTTCTCTATACGAAATACGCCAGCGTCTCGGTGAACTCACTTCATACTTGAAAAGTAATGCTTAATACCAGTAGGAGCCGCTGTTTTTAAAAAGAACCTTTCCCTAGAGAGATCAACCGCATTTCCAGGGGGATATATTGTCATTCACAGACAAACTGTTTCGATGTATCACAGCTGCCCAGTGTGGCTAGACAGGATCGAAAGCCGACTGATTTGACATCAGTTAGATAACTTACCCCTAGGCTATCCTCGCACGGCAGAAAGGAAGGAACATTTAATGTTTTTCTCTTTACGAAATACGCCATCGGCTCGGAGAATTCAATTCGTACTTGAAGAGTAATGCTAAATCAAGCATTTTTGTCTAAGTTTGAAGAGTGTTTGCGCATTTGTGTATCTTGGGAGCACGCTGAAAGTGGTCTGTGGTCTTGATGTTAACATTTTGTTGAGTCTTGACTCATTGTTGAATCTCGCCTAATGCATGGAATAATAATGCAACACAAAATGTACTTAGAACAAGAATGTATTATAACAAGAAAGTGTACACAATAAGTACATATAGTATTTCTGTATATTTCTGGGAAGACGTTCCTGGAGAATGTGTTGACTAGTCGCAGTCGATCAGAGTCTCTAGTTGGATCTCGTGATTCCTCCTCCCGTCTTCCGGTACCAACCACATTTATATAGTTGGTAGTCACCTATGCAGATTAGGTGGATCCTACCACAACACATTTCAAACCGCATCCAATAAGCTAGCGACGTATTTGTAAAACTGAATAAACGTCTGTGGTCTTAGCACAGAATTTCAGTGAGTACGAGGACAAAGTTCTATCAAGCACGGGTGCTTACGTCACTCATTCATGCTTGCGAGACGTAGGTGGTCTACTGCAGACAACTGGAAATACTGCTGACATCTTATCCTGTCAAATATTTGTTAGTGATGTAGAGGTGCTAGAAATAAGTGGCTGTGATAGTCTCGAGTCCTTGATACTAAAACATCAACATCGGTGGGCAGATCACCTCGTCAGAATCGAAGACAGCTGCATTCCAAATTATTTGTTTTATGGTGAGCTGCGAACAGGGAAGAGAAATGCCGTCACACCTAAGATGCGCTTTAAGGACTGCATCAAGGATGCATTGAAGAAATGCAACATTCCTTGTGAGCAATGAGAAGAATCGTAATGTTTGGAATGAAGCTGCTAATAGCGGAAGGCGTCGTCGCTTTGAAGGAGGAGGCGCGCAAAGCTCGAAACAGATGTGCATGAATGCGTCTCCGTTGAGCTTCCTGGAGTCACCCGCAGGCAGCTCGATCTGACGTGTACAGATCGTGTTAGAGTTGTCGATCGCTGGTCTAAGGAGGCACTTGAGTGCGCACCGAAGGAGGATGGCAATTGACTATAAAACCGGAGACGTCCAGTAACTGAAATGTGATACTTGTGGTAAGACATGCGGGTCCAAAAGCGGTTTAATGTGATACTTTAAATTGCATGATAATGAAACACACGCTGTTGGACATCTTAAGTGCCCTGTTTTGCCAGAGTATGTGGGTCCCTTGCTGGACTAAAGCGGCACATTCGTTCAGTACATCTTCTGCAAAAAGATATGTAGTAATGGCCGTACTCGGAAACGAGTTGGCAACAACCATATATATATATATATATATATATATATATATATATATATATATAAATATAAAAGTGAACATAGAAGTCAGCACTTAGAGGCGACAGTC
>OZ038505.1:2030000-2080000 GCA_964036315.1 Acanthosepion esculentum
CTGAATTGGCGTCAGTCGGAAATTCTACTCAGCCGTCGGTGCAGTGAAGGTGGATTTTAGCGCATTTATTTTTAGATTTAGATAAAAACACAGAGTGACTCAATTCTGCCGAAGAGTCGTGCTATATTAGCTTTATATATATATATATATATATATATATCTATATATATATAAATCTAATATAGCTTTATATATATATTAGGTTTATATATATATATATATATATATAAATTTAATACAGCTGATCTTAACATTGACTTTTTAAAAAAAAAATCTTTATTGCTGTTGAATGGTTAAAATGTTTATGAATTAAATTTAGAAAAATTATTCCGCTATTAGTTTAGACATTAAGATTAAAAGATTGATTAAATCATATAATATTGCGGTTTTTCTGCTTATTTTTACCTTCCGTGTTTATTTCTAAATACTCTAAATTTACTTTATGACTGTTTAGTTCTAAAGCCTTTATATATTTCATTTTAGACACATCAAATATTTCTTTATTGCTGTAGTTGGAGTGATTTATGCAAATTATCTAGAATTTTGTGGTAGTGGTTTAATTTATTTTTCTGACGTATTGATCCATTGTGTATTATTTATAATAATAACGATTATTCAAGTCTAAGTTCATCACTTTAGCATTGGTGGTGGTGGCAGTATTTAGTTCGTGACATTTAATAAATTTTGTCATTTCCTTTCTATATTTCCTGTGCTAGTATTAGGGAGGAGAATGACACCGTCATCTCTATAGCGTCCGGATTGTAATTAACATTAATTAATAACATGAGGAAACTGTAGGACTTCAGTACAAAGGAATATACAGCTGGAAGCAAAATACAGCTCAGCAATAGTGGGCTCTCATGAGTATCACTGGACAGAATATATAATATAAATAAAATAAGCAAGTCCTAATAAAAGTCTGATACCCAAGCACACTGGAGAAAGAGTGCTCAATGCCATGTCAACTGGCAACGCCTTAATATTTTTTCAATAAATTCCTGATGAAAAGTGTCCGATCACAATGATTTCAAACGCATGAAACATATACAAGTTGGGCATTTTATTTATATTAAATGTTTTGTCATGGGGGATTTCGGGGGCCCGGTATTGGTGAGCTCCATTTTGATCTTCAGCAATATGATACTTCCCATCCATGGTGTCCTCCGTTTGCCAATTATACAGATGATGATATATTTCCCTTTTGTCTGTAGTCATGAAATTCGGATGTGTAGTCGCATTGAGGAGCTGTGATACAACGAAACAGTACTACTGCATGCAAATGACATAATTAAGCTCTTGAAAATATATTTCAATTGAGCACATGTTGAGTGATAAGCTAATTCCGTAAACAACAACCTCCTGCGTTAATGCAAAGCCCTTCAGTAAAATAACTAGAGCACTCCGGTTGACTGGCATTTGTTTACATTCGTAAAAACAATACGTTTGCTTCAACTGCCGAATGAAGATAGCTCAGTGGTAGAAAGTAGGATTGACGCCAAATCGGTTGGGTTTCGATCCTGGCATGAGACATTCAGATGTCTAGTCGCACTGGGGATCTGCGAATCTGCACTGTCTACGAATTATATATATATATATATATATATATATATATATATATATATATATATATATACACCCTTGTGTAAATTAATGAAGAACCGCTTTAGATTCCTTTTTGTCACCATACGGTCAGTTTTAACCCACTGGAGTGACAGAGTGTAATATATTTCTATTTTTTTCCTCAGATTAGGTCATTTGCAGTGGTGTGCAGTAATATGAATCTATTTTGGACGTGTGTGTTGAAATTTGTTTGGCCTTGAAAATATTGCATCATCCATGATTACATCTGATTGTATCACACCAAGACACTATTGTTTCTATTGTCGATTAGTTGCCCTACGCCCATTATCTGCGATGGACGTTACACCAAGGAAGCGTACGAAAATTGTAACGCTGCACGAGAACACTGGCAAGCCTTACCAGTGAGCAAGTCTAAGTGCTATACACTGTCCCGTAAACTCTCCTGATTTAACTCCAGTCCTGAATCTGTGGTCAAGGAAGGACATCGTGAAATGTACATACGAAGTACTAACATGTGCACTGTGTCATTTTTCTTTGGTAAAATACGAAAAAAAAACTGTAAATAATAATGGAATTATTCGTTTTGTTTCAATTAATTTGCATCAGGGTATATAAGCGTCCGTTTCTCCAGGTTAACTGGTGATGTACTAACGATAATTGCGGAAATAGTCTGCCATACTCTAGATAAAACGGTGAACCCCGGGCTGTAGCAGTGGACATCTCGAAAGCCTTGACAGTGTCTAGCATTCAGGTTCTCCACAAGCTGAAAAATCCCGGTATCTTCGGTCACATTTTTGAGCTGATATTGTCGTTCTTATCAAATCATGAAATGTGAGTTATCCTCAACGCCCACTCGTCTACATCCTTTCGTACTAACGCTTGTTCTCTGCAGTGCTTTATCTTTCGTCATAAACTGTTTTTAATTGTCATTAAAGTCCTTCTTGATGATATCTGCTCTCAACTTGGCATCTACGCTGAATAGTCTCCCTCGATAGTAATGCCGATCAGTCCGACAAGGTCAAAATGGCACCTGATGTAAATAACGAACCCAAAACCGATGTTAAACAGGGCAAAACTAAACTGCTCTCCATTAATCATCTGAGAGACCCCTCTCTGCCCTTCATCAGCATGGCTGATGCTATCCTCCAAGAAAGTGAGTCGTTGCGCCTACGCGGGCTAACGTTCTCAGCTGTCATGGAGTGGAAAACTATATTGCATCCACTGCTAGGACACCTGCTAAGAAATCAGTTCACTCTATCAGGGGAGACAATCTTTCTCTCCGGAATCTATCTTGCACATCTATAAGTCTATCATCCGTCCATGTTTAGAATATTGCTAACATATATGGTCCGGTGCTATTTACCTGGAGCTCCTTGATAAGATCCAAAGAATAATCAGCAATATTATTGGTCCTGATCTGCCAACTCGGCTTCAGTCACTTGCTTACCGCCGTAAGGTTGCTTCTCTGTCTTTTGTTATAAATACATTCATTGTCAGTTTTCGGATAAGCTCTACGCTATGGTACATAGACTGTATGAATTTAAGCGCAATACTAGACTGGCGTCGAGTTCTCATCATTTTACAATTGAGATGGCTAGATGTAGCCGTAAATTAAATGCTAAAAAATTCTTTTCTCGCACTTCTCGTTTGTGGAAGTCCCTTCCGGCTCCATGCTTTCCAGCCAAGATGAATCTGCAAAAATTTAAATGCAATGTCAATGGCTTTATACTGTTCATCTGATTGTTGTTTTCTCTTACTACTCATTAGTAATGTTTCTGTTCCTAATTCCTCCACATCATTTAAACCCTATTAGCGGCTTTAATGCCTTGCTTGTGGTGATACCGATTAAAAATATATAGAAGAAGGAATAAGTCACTAAATTTACTCAAGTGCTAATGAGTCTCCTTGCGTCGAATGTTTATTAGGATTCCAGCGAATTCCATACCGCGTAGAAATGTTATATGCTCTGCATTTTTTGTTGAACAACATGTCTGTCGTCCGCGTCTTTTCTTCGTCTGTGTGAAAATTGTCCAACCTTTACTGTCAGTTAGCAGTATAGAATTGACATCGCATCCCAGCATGCAATAGCGAAGGGCGACCCTGTGTCTCATAGACGAACGTTAGGTCAATCAGCCAAGTAATCCTATTTTTTCTCTCTTTTTTTCTATTTTTCCTTCTTTCTTTTAAGTCTTTTCATTCGGATATATATTCTTCATATTGTATTCTTCTTGTGCGTCATCTATTTCTTCTTTACTTTTTTTCTTTATTTCTGTTTTATTTCTCCTTATAAGTATTTTGAATTTGGTATATTTTCTCCGGCTTTTATTTATTTTTTCTTTCTTTCTTTCTCTCTTTCTTTCTTTCTTTCTTTCTGTATTTATTTATTTATTTATTATTTGCTTCTTTCCTTCTTTCTTTCTCCGTATAGGTCTTTTCGTTTTGATAAATGTTCTTGAATTTTCTTTCTTTCTTTAATTCATTCTTTCTTTCTTATATACGTCTTTCACTTTTGATAAATGTTCTTAGAATTTTCCTCTTTCTTTCTTTCTTTCTTTTTCTTTCTTTCTTTCTTTCTTCCTTTCTTTCTTTCTTTCTTTCTTTTTATTCCGATGCATTTTCTTCTTTCTTTCTTGATAAATGTTCTAAGAATTTTCTTCTTTCTTTCTTTCTTTTTTTCTTTCTTTCTTTCTTTCTTTCTTTCTTTTCACATTTCTTTTTTTTATTCCGATGCATTTTCTTCCATCTTTCTTTCTTTCTTTCTTTCTTTCTTTCTTTCTTTCTTTCTTTCTTTCTTTCTTTCTTTTCACATTTCTTTTTTTATTCCGATGCATTTTCTTCCATCTTTCTTTCTTTCTTTCTTTCTTTCTTTCTTTCTTTCTTTCTTTCTTTCTTTCTTTCTTTATTTGCTTCTTTCCTTCTTTCTTTCTCCGTATATGTCTTTTCGTTTTGATAAATGTTCTTCAAATTTTCTTTTCTTTCTTTCTTTCTTTCTTTCTTTCTTTCTTTCTTTCTTTCTTTCTTTCTTTCTTGACACATGTCTTTTTATTCCTATCTTCTTCTTCTTCTTCTAATTTTAATTGTTTCCATTCTGTTTCCTCTTTTTCAGATTCTCGGATATCGCCACATTTTCCCTCTTCCTTTCTTTCTCACCGGGGCTTGACTGTTTTTGGCCACGCTCCGTCTAATTTATTCTTCAACAGACTTCTGGAGACCCCATATCTCTGACGCTTCAAGTCTCTAACTCTCCACCTCTGAGGAAATTGTGATGAGCTGTTTTCTGTAAAAATGTTTACATAAATGGATGCCTTTGCCTAGCTGTTTAACTTGTGAATAAAGTGATAGTAAAAAAATATTGCGGTAAATTATAGAACCGACCCCCCATATGCATTTACCCATAGAAAAAGGCGTTTGAAATAAATAAAAATTGGAAAAGAAAGATATTCGAATGGAGCGCGTCTACCAATTGCCTAGGCCGAAAAAAGCGAGTCATCGTATCCTTTTACAACTCGGGAATGATTTCATTTCGTCTGTTTTGTTAAACATATTAACTGAGAAAAAAAGGTCAAGGCATAAAGAAAAAAAACAAACAAAAACTTTCGAGAGAAAATTACTTTACCAAGCACGATTTTTTTTTAATATCAAATGGTAATAAATTTAATTATCTATTTCAGTTTTTTCATTTATATTTCCTCAGTATATTTTCTTTTATCTATCTATCTATCTATCTATCTATCTATCTATCTATCTATATAAATCTGTTCACGTTTATCTAAATCTATTCATATCTATCTATCTATCTATCTATCTATCTAAATCTGTTCACGTCTATCTAAATCTATTCATATCTATCTATCTATCTATCTCTCTATCTATCTATCTATCTATCTATCTATCTATCTATCTATCTATCTATCTATCTATCTATCTATTGAGTTAGCGGTCTACTCTCCAGAACACACACTTCCACATTTTTTTACATGCTTATAAAAGACCTTATTTATCAGGAAAAAACATCCGTACCATTCAGAAATTTGGTTCTCCAATCAAAGTTTAAGGAAATTAATATCGAACCAAATGGAATGCGTGTGTTATTCCCTGTGCCTCGTCATCCGCAAATGCGCACTGAACGCAAACGAATGGACTTTTTGATTGAGTTACTTCCAAGTTATTTAAAGACAGAAGAAAGTTTGAGATTGTAAGAATTTGGGGGTAGATAATAATGATTTACTGATACATTTCTTACTAATTAATCCACATCTGGGGGGAGAAGTGGCTGATTCGTAACTTTCCAAAAGTTATTGGTGCATAAGTGAATATAAATGAACGCAACTGGATCTGGACCTCGGCTCTCCGATTAACCAACCGTGTCATTTTCCATTACACCACTCGCACATCCAGTCTTACAGTGCCAGATATTCCAAAGCGGTCACCTTTCTTTCTTTCTCTCTTTTTTCTTTCTTTCTTTCTCTCTCTCTTTCTTTCTTTCTTTCTTTCTTCCGATGCATTTTCTTCTTGTTCTTGTTCTTGTTCTTGTTCTTCTTTATGTTTTTCGGATTTTAGGATTTATTCACTTTGTCTCTCTTCCTTTTTTTTATCACGGAGGAGGGGGTAGTTTTTGCCATACTCTTTCCATGATATTATTAAAAATTTCGAGCCATGAACCGTTATACCACCCACACATCCAATCTTACAGCCCATCTCGGTACTGACTAGGCTCGATTTTGATTAACTCCGGTGATCGTACGGGTGTGGTTATAAAAGATGCTGAGAGCTTCAACGAGATTCGTCGTGATGTGGTCGTAAGTCGGAATGGTCTTTGAACATTTTGCTTTAAAATCAAATCAGATAAAGAATATTTGTACGATACGTTAATAATTTTCCCCTTAATATTATTATTCTCTTTTCTGTTATTAGCATAACGTTTCGGCCTTTCATCCGGAGTATGTCGCTCAGGTTAAGCTATGGGTAATGTCGAACTGAATCCTTTATTTATTCTAGGAGAGAAGACTGTCCTCATTTCACAGCCCATGTCTAGTTCTTACTTTTATTACTGTTCATTTATTGCTCACCCCATTTCCACTGTGTGCAACTACAGACAAATCAACCTAGTAATTGGATTCACGATTAAAATGTCACTATAGACAAGAACCAACACTTTAATACCTGACACACCGAAACTTAGGCTGAAAGCTTCATAGGCTGACTCTGAAAGATTGATGCTAGAGCTGTGAAATCTTGCATGCATTAATATCAACTCTTCTCATTAATAACTGCGTTTTTCTTTTCAGAAACAAATGGCAGGCTGAATGTTTTTATAGGCTGACTATGAAAGAGTGATGATCGATCTGTGAAATCTTGCATGCATTAATGTCACTTCTTATTAAAAACTGCATTTTTTCTTTTCAGATACGTTGGTGGACTGAAAGTTTCATAACCTGACTATGAAAGGCTGGTATTAGAGCTGTGAAATCTTGCATGCATTAATTTCAACTCTTCTCGTTAATAACTGCATTTTCCTTTTCAAAAACAATGGCGGCTGAAAGCTTCATAGGCTGACTATGAAAGAATGAGAATAGAGCTCTGAAACCTTGCATGCATTAATGTCATTTCTTCTTATTAATAAACGCAATGTTTCATCCCTGGTAAACTGACTACTGACTGTTCAAAAAAACTCTTCAAATGTAACAAGTAAGGACTCTTGATGAAGATGGACAAAATATGGCATCGTATTATTATAAAATACCTGCCGACAAAATGGTTTATCCTACAAGAACATTCACGCTGTCATAGTTTCTATATTAAGGGATGACGTCCCAACTTTACCAACTGTGCAATATTGGGTAGCTGAGTGTAGTAATAGAAGGGAGAGTCTTGAATATGACCAATGGTCTAGACGGCCTGCGACTGCCAGAAATCGTGTTCACTGCGCGGTGATGAATGATAGGCGATTGAGTATGAATCCTATTGCTAATGTTATTAGCATATCTCGGCAGCGACTTGAGAATATTCTGCACAATGCATTTGACATGACGAAGGTTTCTGCTCCGTGGATTACACGTCTTTTATATTTGATCCAAACGCACAGACTGATCACGTCACGGTACGATCTGACATTGTTAGAGACAGATCCAGATGGTTCCCTTGAACGTTTCTTAACCCAAGATGATTGTTGGCTTCATCACTTTGGGACAGAAAAAACAAACCAAACCATGCAGTGGAAACAGTCCTCCACATCGTCTCCAAAAAGGCCAACATCGTTTCATCTGCAGGGAATGTGATGGCCTCAGATTTTTGGAAAGCAAAGGCATTGCGTTTGTTGACTATATTCAAAAGGACCACACCATTAATAGAGTTTAATATGCCAACTTGCTGAGGCAGTAGCGAAACCTTCTCAAGACAAAGCGCTCATGGAAACTGACGAAAGGAGGCCTTGTTTCATCAGTACAATGTCTACTGTGCGTGACAGTGGCTTTGAATGGGTTGGTCACCCTTCCTATTCTACCAATTTGACTATCATCTGTTCCCCAACATATAAAAAGTATTTGATTGGGAACCAATTTTAACAATGACGATGACATAATATCTTCTGTTGACTTCATTACGAACATCATGAACAGATATCTTTGAACTATCAGACGTGAATTTGATGGGAACGAAACAATGCCGTTCTTTACAGGAAGAGTTGACATTAATGCATGCAAGATTTCACACCCGTAGCATCACGGCTTCACAGTCAGCTTATGGACTTTTTAGCACTCACTCGTATATAGTGGAGTGCAAATATTCGTACACATACAAATTTATTTATATATCCAACAAATGAATTTTAATTTATTATATTTCCAACTAATGAATAAACACACTTTTTATATAATTAACTGTACACAGATGCATAATAACTACATATGCATAGAAAACAGAAAAAAATTGATTTAATAGAAATAAATCCCATTTATCCATTTTCATGGGTAAAAACATATTCGTACAATGCAAATTTCAGATTTTAAATCATATAAATTACTTTAATACATTAGATTATCCAAATGGAATATTCTAGAATGTTCCAATAATATTATCAGTAGTTATTTTTAGCCTAAAAATACAAACAGAACATTCTGTAATTGATATTCGCGCAAGAAGGTTTTCATCATGATCCTTATATGTATGGGAAAATGCGCTCTGAAGATGACAGCTGAAATTTTTGAAAGTACTTGGTAAATGTTTTCCATCTGACAACAACTCGAATATAAGAATCTTATTATTCAAGGACTTGATAGTAAGTTATTGTCTCATTAAGTCTTTTTAGCGAAGAGATTTCGCCTTTAATCTCATTAACATTGCTATTTATTTCTTTGTATAAATTGTTTCTCTATGACATAAAATATAATCCACACTGTCTAAGATATATATATATATATATATATATATATATATATATATATATATATATATATATATATATATATATATATATATATATATATATATATATATATATATATATATGTGTTGAGTCTTGACTCATTGTTGAATCTCGCCTATTGCATGGAATAATAATGCAACACAAAATGTACTTAGAACAAGAATGTATTATAACAAGAAAGTGTACACAATAAGTACATATAGTATTTCTGTATATTTCTGGGAAGACGTTCCTGGAGAATGTGTTGACTAGTCGCAGTCGATCACAGTCTCTAGTTGGATCTCGTGATTCCTCCTCCTCGTCCTCCGGTACCAACCACATTTATATAGTTGGTAGTCACCTATGCAGATTAGGTGGATCCTACACAACAATATGTTTATATATATATATATATATATGGAAGAAATCCTGAAGAGCCAGGAACAACCCAAATAGGTTTCCCCTAAACGTATCTTTAGGGTAAGCTATGTTCCTGGCTCTTTAGGATTTATTCCATTTATCCTTGCTCTACTTAGCGTATTGAGCAATATACGTTTTAACTTTATTACTCGCTTGCGTCTTTTCCTTGGACTGGAAGCTTAAGGCACCGAACGGTTTCTTTCGCTCTGTTCGGATGTTTCTAGTTCTTTCCTTTGTTCCCGATGTTTTTGATAGACTTACAAGTTGTGCTATCCGAGGATTTTACCAAGCGAGTTTTAATAGTCGTTTAATAATATATAAATTTCTTTAAGCAAAAAGGTCAAAATTCGTTGAATTTTAGACAGAATGTTTGCTTAATAGCAAAACCGACAACAGCACAATGTAATATATTTAAAGGGCGCGCCAAATTTAAGCAAGTATAGTAATTCCTCGATTGTGTATCGACAGGTGATAGAGTGTTTGAAACTGAAATCCGATGACGCCTCGTCATAACGAATGATATTTCCAAAAGCAAACCAAAAATCTTAAGAAACAGTAATATATTCTTCGGAATAAGGAAGAATTTTATAGTCACAAGGTACGAAAAGAATACTCGTAGTTAGAATCAGGAGCAGTCAGTCGAATTATCTAGAGGAAATAATGAGAAAAGAGTGAAACAGAAACTCAAACGACATACTGAAGTTAAAACGGACAGAGACAAACTGCAAATAACCTGACTCGCGTACCTGGTTAGAAGGGACTATGAGATAGAGAAAGATTACTAAGGACTATAAATGGCAGACAGTTGTTGAGCCGTGATCACCCACGTGCTTAAAGTGCGCGGCACGTAGAAGAAGAAAATGATGTGAAGAGTAGCCGAGAGAAACATTGAGCAGATTACTTAAATCACTTGTGTAAATGGATGACAGTGCAAAGACTTGTTGAGATAGTAAGGTGACAAACATTGATAGAGCTACGAATAACAGGAAGCTGTGGAGGCCCACGATCGCTTACATCATGAAAGGACACGGCACATAGAAGTAAATATTGAAGAGAGGAGTAGCTGAAAGCAAAAATGAGAAAACTACATAAATCACTTGTGTAAATGGATTACAGCACAAGGACATGTTGAAATAGGAAGGTGACAAACATTGATATAGCTACGAATAACAGGAAGTTGTGGAGGTCCATAAAAGCCCACGTCCTGAAGGGTCACGATATATAGAATTAAATATTGACGGTAAGAGCAGCTGAAAGCAATAATGAGCAGACTACTTGTGTGAATGGATGACAGTACAAAGTCTCGTTGGGATAGTAAGGTGACAAACTTTACTTCAAAATATAAGAAATAAGAAGGTGTGGAGACCCACGTCTACAATCGACGCAGCACATAAAAGAAGAAGTGTTGTATCACAAGTTGTAAAAAAACAGCGTTTTGTATATGGCCACCTGAGCAAAAAAAAAATACTTGCCGACAGAATATTGACGGGAATGTTGAAAAAGAGAAATGAAAAACCTAATAAAGAACGAAACGAAAATTTCTCTAAGAGAAGGTGTACGGAAACAAGAGGGTGAAGAAAGTAATATGAAAACTCTGTTTTCGTAAATTCACTGAAATAATAATAATAATAATAATATAAAAAAAATTGAAGTGCTTTCAAATCAAACTGGAGTGACTAATTCACAAACTCCGGTCATAAAACATTCAAAATTAATTAGTTTAGTTGTTCTTGACAGTTTGGATATCACTTTTTTTCAGATTCTGTTGGTGAAGAAACAAGATGCAGTCTCAGAAGTGGAAGGGTAATTTTATAAAACAGAGCAAGACTCATTAAAAAAAAAATACTCCAAAAAGAAAGAGAAATAAAAGGGGAAAAGCTAAAACGAAATCAAAGGATTTTTGGTACTAATTAATACAGAGACATATAGAAAGACTGACTGAGTGAAAAAGTTGGACTTTTTTTCTGGTAAAGGAAAAACGATAAGCCTATATCCCATCAGACAGCGTTTCATAATTCTCTTGCTTAGCCTCGTCGCCACCAGAAGCAGCGACAGCTGAAAAATATGACTAGCAATTGAGTACAGAGTCTCAGACGTCTGGTCAATTACGTCAAATGTATTCGCATTTTTAACATTTCTAAAATTACATGTGTGTGTGTGCGTGTGTAACAGCAAAATTGTCCAAATCGTGTTATAGCATTTGTCTATGCCACCAAAACTTTCATATGTAAAAAACACCAAACAAATTCAGTTTTTTTCCCGGTTTTCATATAAGACGTTTAGCCACCTTGACACCATTTGTCTTAAGAATCACTGAAAAACACTTTTAGTTATTCAGCTAGGAAGATAGCAGGTGAAAATCCTTTTTTTTTTGTCAGCCACACTATGTTTTCCCAACTGAGCAATAGTGAGAGGGAAAAGATCATTCGTGATTTCAGTAATGGTACCATCATTCAGACACTGACTTCCATCTTCAAAGTCCATTCAAGAACAACCAATATAACGGTGATTAAGATTTAAAAAACGGAACAGTAAATAAGAAAATTAGATCAGGATATTCACAACAGGAAGATTGTTCATCATTTCCACTTACGGATAAAGAGATCAATTAGAAAAGATCCAACTAATCCATATGACATTTGACACGTGAGAGAGGAGTTTCAGCTACGACAGCTCAAAGAGCAGTGAAGAAAAACTTGAAAATGAAATCGTACGTTACACCAGGACAGAAAGTTAGAAGTTTAGAGAGGGCGAAGATCATCGTGAATAATTTGGAAAATGATTCTGGAATATATATATATATAACCGAATGTAATGAGATCGAAAATAATATATGATTTCTAACGTTCACAGCATTAGTTCAAAAGAGGGCTCAATTCCGATAGTAGAGCAATAATTATCTATTATAATTTTTTCATATAGACCAAAAAAATTGACTCACTACAAAGATGCAAACTCGTTTCAGTGCATTTTGTTTCTCAACAATCGAAGTGCAATTTTAAATGCACTGAAACGATGTTGTGTCTTTGTAGTTAGTAAAATGTTTTTGTCTAAATGAAGAATTATAATATATATATATTATTTCAACCGTTCATGGGCTTCCGATCCTTTGCTATGATTAATTAATGATGAACATGTCATTTTCGTTTATAATCGATTTAATCACGATACTTCCGTTAAGCTTGGAGTGTAATTATACATTCTTATTGCTCAAAGTAGAGTCCAGTAGTATTATAATACCTCGGAGATTCCAGTAAGATATCTTTAATCATTTCTAAGAAACAACGGTTCAAAAGCTTAATCACAAAATGGACAATTTTGCTTTTACACGATTTGGACAATTTTACTGCTCCACCCGGTACATATATATATATTTCCTATTACCAGTGAGGTTATTTTATTGGGTGCACGTGTTTGAATTGTTATTCGTTTTATTTTATTTTCTTAAACTGTGAAAGGTTGAGAAGTACTACGAATGCAAAATTGTGCCTCCGACAGGAATCGAAACAGTTTTCCCTTTTAACATGAAGGAAACCACTTTTTAGCCAAAACGTCTCAGTTTGGCCACAGAGATCGGCCCGACAGAGCAAGGTTCGATTTACCGATTTAAGGGAAGCACATCTCTTGTTGGGACTTTACGAATCTAGATCTGCTAGCTCCGGTTTCTTACCCAAAACGTAATCATCAATCATTTTGTAAATTAAGCATTTCATCAGTCATTATTTCTTATTAATATAAATATATACAATTTAGCGATTACATGCGTTTGAGTTGCTTTCACTGATTTTACTTTCATTTTTATCAGAAGAAATTATATCGGAAATATCCTTTCAAAAACATACTACATATATATATATATATATATATATATATATATATATATATATATATATATATATATATATGAAAAATATGGAAAAATCCGAATATGCAAGTTTACTGTTTTAATGTTCTTTTACTAATCTTACTAATCAGAAACAGAACAAGTGAAATTCTAAAGTCAGCGTTCCGTTTTTGGGATTCGGTCACGTAGTCTTGTGTCTATCGTCTTTTCATGTTGACTTGACTAAGTATGTTTCAAATAACCATGTCCTGAAGATGGTCTACTAGACAGAAACGTCTGACATCGACAGTAAAACAACATTAAAACAGTAATCTTGCATATTCGGATTTTGTTTTGTCTTTTCCATATTTTTCATCATACCGTCGGATCTACATCCACATATTTGCTTACATATATATATATATATTTATATATATATATATATATATATATATATATATATATATATATATATGTATATATATATATATATATATGTGTGTGTGTGTGTGTGTGTGTGTGTGCGTGCTTAGGCAGCCTATCTTCGCTGAGATGTCTTTCATTGAATAATATAGATATATTGTGTCTACTTATTTTTATACTGATACTTTCCAGTTGTCTAATCAGTTTCTTGATGTTAAAATGAAATTCATTAAGGAATACGCCGTAGTTTTTTGTGCTTTTCTAAAATCATCTTCTATATTACATTGTGATATTCCTTTTTCAAATCACAACGGCACCCTCCTTGAGAACACACACACACACCCAAACACACACGCGGCCAAACACACACACACACACGCACACACACACACACACACACACACACACACACACACACACACACACACACACACACACATATGTGAATGTGTGCACGTGCGTGTGTGTACAGTAATTTTTCAAAGAATATATATACAGTGTAACCCTGATATAAGCGAGTTGTCGGGACCGGATAAGAAGTATCTTATATACGGGTTTCTCTTATATCAGGGTCTCTTATATCCGGGTCTCTTATATCCGGGTTACACTGTATATATATATATATATATATATAATATATTTGGGCAGCAACCTTTCTTTCTAACATGTTTAATTGAATACGACAAACAAGGAAAATTTGAGGAAATTTCTTTTTATTTAGTTTTCGTTACATTCTTACATTTTTCCTATCCATTTGATGGTACAAGAGAATGTAGAAATTGTTCGTACTGTATGTTACCACAAGAGTTTTCGGCCATTTCTTTACCCATTTACAAGGGTTTTTATTGTTGAATATTGTTAATTTCTTTTCATTGTTGTCTATTTGATATATTATCATTGGTCTCTCTCTCTCTCTCTCTCACTCTCTCTCTCTCACTCTCTCTCACTCTCTCTCACTATATATATATATATATATATATATATATATATATATATATATATATATAACGTTTAATCCGAGCACGCTAAAGGAAATGTGTCGGGAATTCGAGTTACTGACTTTGTATTTTTTTTTCAAACTTTAAACACGTTATTTCCGCTCTTAAATAAGGTTAGATTAAAAGTGGTCGCCAGGTGTTTTATGTAGCGGAAATCTCTGACAACAAGAGTTTTTCTCTTACGAGATTTATGATCATCCTTCATAAATCCCGTGTCTGCTGTGAATCGGTTCTCGTTATATCTCGTCATTTCTCGTCATTTTTCATCATATCTCGTCATATCTTGACGTTCATATGGATGTCCGGCATGATTCAAACGATCCTCTGTAACCAAGTATGATTAATGATTAAAAATGGTTTCAAACGAATACTATGACCCGTAAAAAAGATTATATCGCATTGGACTCGGCAGCTTGTGCTACACAATCACAAACAACGAGTTTTAGCAAATAACAAAAATTACGTCACTTGAACACTTACAACCGCAGCAACAACAATGCGTTGCATATTTAACTCATATAACATTTCCTGAAAACTCTTTTAATAATACGATTTTATGAATTACAATCTACAGTAAAACTGTTAGGTTAATAAATGCCTAATGTTTCCTGTAATGAAAAAATGGAATTATCAGGCCGAGTTCAATTTGCAGACTGTTGCTTCCTCTTCGAAGAAATCTGCCTGTCAAAGTCATGAATCCATTTCGTTACCATTAATCATTAATCGAACTTGCTTACAGATTATCGTTTGAATATTTCTAAATGAACTTTACGCCATGCCGGACATCTATATGAACGTCGAGATATGACGAGATATGACGAGAACTGATTCACAGCAGACACAGAATTTTACTGTAGGCCGTTTAGGAAACGGTGAAATCCGAATTGTTTAGAAAAGTATTGAGGAATCAAATCATGTTAAACACTTATTGTCTTTGAATTTTAAATTATTTAATAAAAATTAATTAAATAAAACCATCAACCGATTTTAAAATAATTCTTAATTTTTAAGCCCGGTTTGGAGTCTATTATTTTCTATAAATTCCGATATCTAATAAGTGTTTTCCATTGTTAGATAAAAAAAGAATATCGTACATTTCACAGCACTATCGATTATTCATTTTTGAATTTGTTTAATTCTGAGGGGCATATTTACAAAACTTATGTTTTATTCCATTTTATGTTTCATTATATGTAAAATCATAGCTAGAGAACACGGATCTTTGCAGGTAGAATCTTCAGCTGCATTACTAACAATGGAGATGCATAAGCATATAGGTTTTCATAGAGGCTTTCAACATAGATATAATCTCGTGTATCAAAAATCTGTATACACAAAAGAGTGAAACTTTTGAACACACATTGATACAAATAATAAAAAAGAAACTATTTAACATTTATATCGTTCTTAGAATGACGATTTTGTTTTGTTTTATTTGTGTTTTCATAAGTATGACACTCCGCTTGTGAAGATTCAAATACAAATAGTTGGGTTAAACTTCTGGAAGTATTTCGTTTACCGACAAGCCTAATTTGATTTCTCCACAAAAATTGACAACTTTCTGCGTATTCATTAACAAGTAGTATAATCAAGGAATGTTCGAAGGGTAGCCATTAGACACACTCAACGTCGTGATCTTTATTGGTTTAGCTAGATGGAACGAAAATAATTATAGAAGCCCGGCAATTTTATTCACAACTTTTTTTATTCAATTCTGTGACTTGTCTATCCACTCCAAACGATAAGGCATAATCACTAAGGAGAGTTAATCATTTCTAAACCCAATCTAAACCCAATCTCTTGAGCGCATTCCACTCAGAAGAATCAATGCCCACCTTGGCTTCTATGATGTCACCAAAGCACAATAACCAAATTGACAGAGAACAGACCGAGTTGAAAGCCCTTTGCTTTTTCGTCCCAACTACCCCCATAATCTTTGTAAGAAGGGAGAATTCTTTTGTTCCTCGCCTTCCTTAATTCTACGATTTTAGTCCTTTAATTCCATATTAGACGTCGTTTGCATTCTTGAAATTTGCTGCTCTCGTCTTCCGCTTTTCCTTGTCCTTTCCTTCCGGATTCAGATTGTGTTGACAGGAAATATGGACGAAGCCATCGAAAGCAAAAGCGGAACATAAAAAAGGAAGACGATGAATAGGAATGAATAATATCATGCAAGAGAAACGATCGAAGATGTGAGCGAAGGAAGAAGAGGAAGGTTAAAAATTGAAGGAAAAGGAACTAAAAGAATGGAAAAACTAGAGAGGGAAAATGAAGACTGAGAGTAGATTATGACAAAGAAAGAAGGAAAAATGAATATGCCAATAAAAATATAATAGAAATAAATCAATAAAAGAAGAGAATACATCCTCAGAAATATGAAATAATAAACCCAGTAAATAAAAGAAAAAGAAAGAGATCAGCAATAAAGTATATAAAATTGGTAAAGAAAGATAACGTGACAGTAATAACAAAACTTTATAAAGGGTTTTCCAATAACTTCGACCGATTTCAAATGTGAATTAAGTTTAAGCATTCTAAAGATTTTTTCTTTTTCCTTCGCATTTAACAACGTCAGTCTTTGACAATTTTTACCATGGAAGGATTAATCAACGTGTTAAAGTTATCGAAGCCTATTTCGAAAATGTACGTTCGAACAGAATTTCAATGACAAGTTCCCAGGTCGCATCATCTCTCGAATGATTGAAGTCAACTGTCCACCACGATCGTGCGACATGACGCCTTTAGATTTCTTCTTTTAGGGTCATCTCAAAAGTAACGTCTATGCCAACAAGCCAACAAGAATTAAACAGCTAAAGGCTGAGATAATAAGGCATATTGGTGAGATCAAGAAGCAACTATGCAGAGATGTCATCAAAAATTTTAACCATTGAGTGGAGATGTGCCGCCGAAGCCTTTGCAGACATTTAGGCGATATTATTTTTCACATATAATTGCCATGACTTAAATAACTTGATCCAATAGAGAAATAAATAAATTTGTCATCAATAACACTGATTTATTTACTGCTGACTTTGATCCGACTTAATGAAACACCCTATATGAACTTTTGAAAATGCTTTATGAACTCAATTTCATTATCCAGGATTAAATTTGTAGTTTCTACTTGCTTTTCCTACATAAGTCTGGTTTTATCTCTATAACGTTAGCGCTACGACCATGAGGTCCAATGTTCGGAGGCGCGGATAGCTCTTTATAGGGTCCCATCTATGGGAAAATAGTGAACCCCAAAACTGGGGTCAGAGGATTTTAATAGTAAAACTACCAGCAGTAAATTGAAAAACAAATATAACCAGCAATACATTTTACTCTCGACAAGAAACCCCATTACAAAAATACGCAAGTGAAACCTGATCTATAGGCTGGTGCAAAAGTCTTCTTACCTCTACATATATGTGGGGTATTATTAAGGAGAGAGTTTCACATGAAAGATACCAAAATATACATCAGTTGAAGGACGACATTCGGTGAACCTTTTCAACAAACAACAAAACACAGCTTCGTAAAATATTACACAGGACATGACGCCGCATCGTTGTGTGCCACGAAGATTATGGTTTTCATGCAGACCTTCTTGATGTGTGACAGCATCAATGAAAGTGAATAAACTGAATCCAACACATGTGATTTGTATTACTGTATTACTTGTTCTTCTATTGTTCTCATTACTTTTTGGTAGGGAATTTTGGACCACCCTGTAGATAAAATTATTGCGAATATCATTGTAGAATTTTGAAATCGAGGGAGAGTAAGACTAAAATCACACACACACACACACACACACACACACACACACACACACAAACAAACAAAAATACTGAAATGATCTAAGAAATGTCTTTTAAGAAATATTTCAAATTCTATAGGACAGTTTAGTCCGAAAGTATTGTCATACCTACGCAAAATAATTTTCGATTACAACGCTCAATAGGATATTATCTAGGCGAGAGTTTCACATGAACAATACCAGAATACCCATCAACTGAAGGACGCCGTTCGGGGAACCTTTGCAACAATCAACAAAGCACAGATTCGTAAAATATCACACAGGGCATGACGCCGCATCATTGTGTGCCACGAAGATGATGGTGTTCATACAGACCTTCTCGATATGTGACAGCATCAATGAAAGTGAATCCAACACATGTGCTTTGTATTACTGTATTACTTGTTCTTTTATAGTTCTCATTACTATTGGTAGAGGTGACAAGACTTTCGGACCCATCTGTAGAAACTGATTTCTTGGAAAAAAAAGAATGTTCTATTCGTGCCAACCTATTCTAAAAATCTGATCGGCATTAAATAACCCATTGAAGTTGATATATCGCAAAACAAAAGAAACCGATAAACCAATGCCAATGTTCGAATCTCATCGTGAAGGACATGAGGGGGAGACCAATCCAGCATGGGCCATCTTCGGGAATTACATTAAAAATGTACCACAGGTGGACGGAAGTATTGTGAGTAAAATGTGATAGAGGAGACTGATTGGTTCTTCTGCTAGTTATAAGTCAGCGAGTGTCAGAGCCGGCTGGGTTTGTTCAACGATTGAACACACCTGATTTTGCATTATCTCCCAGAAATTGTAACTAAAGTCCACTCAACATAGGTTTAAAGCACAAGTTGTCTCTATGGGTGTTGAAGACACACAATTGCGTCTGAGCAAGTGCCGGCAGTGGCAATTATCCCGACACTCTGGCCGATGGGAAAAACCTGAAAATTAAATTCAATGATAGTACCTGTCTACTTCTTGGATTTCTAAAAAATTTAAAGTTAACATTATGTCCCGTATTAAAAAAAAAGAAAATTAATGAAAATATTCTGATTTAGATGAGTGCATTCGTTAATGTGGCCTGGTCGTTCTCAGAATTGGAAACTGCTAAAATGTCTGAAAAAGCAATTACTTCTAATTATCTACTAAAAAGGGTCGGAAAGTGAGATTTTCAAACAGTTTTGGTAACAGAGATAAATTTAAAAAAATAAATAAATAGTGATCAAGAAGAATGAAGAAAAATGAATAATAAAAAATAAAACTTTAAGAAAAGAAAATAAGCAAAGACAAGATGAAAAAGAAAAAAAATTTTTTAAATCTATCAAACATTGATAAAAAAATGAAAAACGACACTTTAGATATATTTTACGAATTATTCAAATTATTCTTATTTTATTTGCTTTGATTTCTGGTGTATACATATTTCTTTCCGGGTCCCAACAAGAGACTTAAGCTCAGATATGACATTATGACATTTTCCACTGAGAATTTTGGAAAAATGAAAAAAAACAAAGAAAACAAATAAAAATAAAAAATATTTTATTTTAGATAAAGCCCTTCGTAAGGTTTGTGCTGAGAACAATTTTATGTATTTATTTAAATCATGGGCTACCAGGAATCACTTCAATTATTATTATTATTATTATTATTATTATTTATTTATTTATTTATTTATTTATTTATTTCCTTTGATATCTGCCGTTTACACATTTTTTTCCGGGTCCCGCCCATGGACCTAAGGTTAGAAATGGTATCATGACACTTTCCACTGCAAAAAAAAATCTAATTACATAGATAAAGCCCTTCGTAAAGTGTGGGCTGTACATGTCAGAATAATTTTTTGTATCTCTTTGAGGTATGGACTTCCAGGCATCCCTTCAATTGGTCTACTGGAAACTTTTCCAACCAATCCTAGGGCTCCAACTACAACAGGGATTGTTGATGTTCCTATGTGCCACATTTTTGAGATTTCGATTTCAAGGTCCTTGTATTTTGACAGCTTTTCGAATATCTTCAAAGATACATTGCAGTCTGCAGGGACTGCCATATCAATAAGGTGGAAATTATTTTGTTTTTGGTCTTTAATAACAATGTCTGGGCGGTTGGCTTTGATTGTTCTGTCAAAGCCAACCGCCAAGACATTATTATTATTATTATTATTATTATTATTATTATTATTTTATCATTATTATTTCCTTTGATTTCTGGTGTATACTCATTTCTTTCGGGGTCCCCAGCAAAGACCTAAGGTCAGAAATGTCATCATTGCATTTTCTACTGAGCAGTTTTGAATTTATTTTACATAGATAAATCCCATCGTAAGGTGTGGGCTGTGCTTGTCAGAACATTTTTTTTGCATTTCTTTAAGGCATTGTCTGCCATGAATCCCTTTAATGAGTCTATTGGAATTTTTTTCAGTCAATCTGAGGGCTCCGACTACAACTGGAATTGTTGATGCCTTCATGTGCCACATCTTTTGAGATTTCGATTTCAAGGTCCTTGTATTTGGATATTTTCTTGAAGCCACTGTCATATTAATAAGACGGCACATTTTATCTTTACAGTCACTAATCAAGATGTCTGGGCGATTAGCTTTGATTCTTCTATTTGTGTGTGTATTGTAAAGTCAGATAAAACTGTTACCGTTCCTATCTCCGTAACCTGGTCTGTGTGTTGTTCGTCCAAATTTCTTGCAGTTTCCATTCCACAAAACTTGCAGATATGGTCCCATTCTCTCATGCCGAGATTCATATTCAGTGGGTGCCAGTATCGTGCAAACTGATACAAGATGATCAATTGTTTCTGGATATTTATCACAGAATCTGCATTTTGGGCTACCACAATTTTTCAGTATGTTTGCTTCTAGTTAGCAAACATAGTTCCTGTACAGCAAAAATAAAACCCTTCGGTTTCAGCTTTTAACCCTACGCTACGTAGCGTCTCATGGTTAGGGGTTGGTCTCCATCAGCCTGTTTGGTAAGGGTAGAGTATTTACCGTGAAGTAATTTATCTTGCCATCGTTTCTGCATCTGGTCGATTGCATTTGCCTTTGTTTGCTTTTTAATGTATTTTACAGCTCCATTTGGAACTTTTCATTATTATTATTATTATTATTATTATTATTATTATTATTATTATTATTAATAATAATAATAATATTATTATTATTATTAATATTTATTTATTTATTTTCATACTGCTTACCTATTGGCTGCGTTGACCAATGTGTTTTTGTCACTGTTGTTCACCAAATACAAGGCCCTAGAGCCACTCATTATAGAGCGTTACTTATTGAAGTTGATGTAAAGCGGTACGAAGAGGGAGCAAGAGGTCCCTATTATGCGAATATGTTGGATAGATAACGGTAGACCCTAGATATGAATTTGTTAAAATTTAACTGTCGGGAAGCATCCATTTGTCAGTCTGTTCCTTTGAGTACCAGTTATTGGAAAGTAGCTGTCTAACCGTAACTTCTTCTTTATCAATGAACTATGCAAGGAATGGGTGTGGATCGGCAGTGTTGAGGGTCTGATAAGTTCCAGCTAGGAAAGACTGTACTGGTGAAGTCAAGGACTGTAGATCACCATGAAAACAGCAATAAAATAGTGATAGGTTAGCAATGATTCGTTTGCAGGTTGATGCTGGAAAACAATGTAACAGTTTCAAGATCCCGCAGATATCTGCACATCTCCAGCATCTTCCACTGTGCCGTAATCGATAATATAATTTCAGGGGAATAGAACAATCACAATTCGTCCCTTGAACTTATAATTCTCTCAAGTTTCTCCTTGGTATTCCTGGAACTGTTTGAGTGACAGGACGTCTCTTCACATCTGCACCATCTTCAGCAATATCCAGACAGACCCCGGCATTGTCATGGTCTGGACAATTTCAGTTCCTCTAAAATTAAACAATTCCTTCAATCTCGGGTTTTTCATACGCTTCCAAACTTTCCTTCGTTAACCTGAGAAATGCCGTCACAGACTTGACTAAAAATAGAATTAGAAAGAGAAAAAAGAACAACAACGGATAGAATGAAGTGAATGAAAAACAATGGCTGAAAAATGAATGGCCGTAAGAGAACTTATAATTAAAGAGAGGAGAAAAAGGAAAAAAAATAGATGGGGAGAATATGAGAAAGAAAGCATGGACAGTAAGTGAGCAATTCAATTGTGAAAGGAATATTTAAAACAAATAGAGACATTTCAACAACTCAACCGGAAAAACAAAAAGTAAAAGGAAGAAGAAAAAACATCCAAAAGAAAAATTAAATATAGAAAAAAAAAGAATTGTAAATGTAAATAAATTTAAAGAAGTAAAATTTAAATCCAATATTAATCATTATCTTTTTTCTTCTTAATTCCTGTTCATTTATTGCTAGCTGTCTCTCTTTTTCTCGTATTATTTCACAATCAATAAATCCTTGCACCTTAGTGGCTTTATTGCCTTGCCTGGGGTGAAATGTTTAAAAGAAAATGTTGAAATTTAAAACAAAATAAAGACAAAATATTAGAAAAGAAAAAAATGAAATTCGGATTACAACAAGAAGTAGAAATTTAACATTTTTGTAAAATAAGGGGAAAAAAAGAAATTCGAACTTCAGCATAAGCGGTAAAACTGAAATGAAAAACAGGAGAAAATAAAAGAAATTAAGAGAAATGGTACTGGAAACACAAGAACAGCAGAACTAAACAGGAAAAAGAATGTCGAAAAAGGAGGAAAGAGGGAAATTAATTGGAACCTATTCAGGAGCAACGAAAATATTAATACGATAAGTGAAAAAAGTAAAAATGAAATTCAATTTTCAGGAAAAGGGAAACTGAAAAACTAGAAAATAAACGAAGAAAATTACTAATTAAAATCACAGAGAAAAATGAAAAACTACGAACCGCAAAAACCGAAAAGAAAAAAAGAAAAAAATAAATTAAATCAATGCAACAAAAACGGAAAATGAAAAAAAAATACAAAGGAAAAAATGAAATTCGAGCCACAGCAAAAAAACGGAGTCAAGAAAATATGAAAAATGAAATTCGGGCCATGAGAAGAAAAAAACCGAAAGAAAGAAAATATCACAAGTACAAAATGGTAAAGACAAAGAAAAAGAGAACAGGCAAAATGAAATGAAAAAAGAAAATGAAGTTCGAAACATAATAAGAATAAGTGAAATAAAAACAAGAACCAAACAAAATAATGAAAATTTCGAAACAAGAAAATAAAAAATAAAATTACGGTACATTCGAACCCCGAAATGAAAAGAATATATATATATATATATATATATATATATATATATATATATATATATATATATATATATATATATATGTATATATATATATATATATATATATGTATGTATGTGTGTGTGTGTGTGTGTGTGTGTGTGTGTGTGTGTGTGTATATGATTAAACTAACAGGAAAAAGAAACGAAAAGAATAAAAATGAAATATATAAAATATAATTCGGACACCAACCACAAGATTAAATCTACAATTTAAAATGGAAAAAATGAAAGATGAAAAAATAAATATAAAAATCTAACAAAAATAAGAAGAAGATGCGAAGTAGAAGGAAAGTTAAAAATGATATTCGAATCATAGCAAGAATAGAAAAAAATTGAAGTAACGACGATGAAAAACAAAACAAAACAAAAAATAACAGAAGCTTTAATCGGAACAAAATCAAGAACACAATAGAAAGAAATACAGAATGAAAGAGTTAAAAAAATCAATGAAGAAGAATACGAAAAAATGCGAAAAAAGAAATCTAATTTAAAAGAATATAAGCATATGAAGAAATATGAAATATAAGAGAAGAGTGAGAAAATGAAAGCAATGAATGAGAGAGGGGTATATAAAATGAAAGCGATGAATGAGAGAGGGGTATATAAAAAGGGAAATGGGGAAGACAGAGAAAGAGAGATAATGTGATGGAAAGAAAGGGATTAGTACAAAGATTATATCATCTTATATTAGAGAATGACACTTTGCCAAAATGGAAGGAAAATTGAGAAAAAAGGGAGGGAAGAAATAGAAAGACAGAAAAATAAGCGTGCGATTAAATAAATGAAAAATAGAAATAAAAACAAACAAACAAATAACACAAAAATCCTATCAAAATAATGAAAAATATGTTTGGACGTAATTTGAAATTAATATTAGTTTTTGTTTGAAATGTGTTTTGTGAGCGCATATATATATATATATATATATATATATACATATATATATATATATATATATGTATATATATATATGAACGCGTTCATTGTGTAAGCTATACAAACCCCATATATATTTATATATATATATATATATATATATATATATGCCTGCATGCTTTCATTCAAAACTTTCATTTCAAGTATGTACTTAACAAAACGTAATGTGCTTTCGGGTGCGGTCGGTGACAGCAATTGATATCAACTCATCGAAGAAGAGGAAGTCGTTGTGCGACAGGAAGCAGCCGAAACCAAAGAAACGCGCCGCACGCATGCGCAACACTATATGGTGCGCATTGCCCAAACTGCGCGTGCGCACTTGCGAGTCTTCCCTATTGCGACAGCAAGGACAGTTGATTGCATTTTTTGTTTATCTCCACCCAACCTCAAGGTCTCTCTATATATACATCTCTCTCTCTTTCTCTCTATCTCTATCTATCTCTAGCTCTAAATCTGATAGTGATATTCGTATGATCAATTTAGAAGGTGAACTGGTTAGAGAGGAAAAGGAATCATGCGAAAATTGTTTCTCTCGCGTTTGACGGTTTTAGTATTTGACAAGTCCAAGTGTCGAGAATGCGATATATTGAAACAGTTGACCACTCATAAGTGGTTTACCGTTGATTGGGTCGCTCCTCGGCCACCGAAATGGACTGGTCACTTGAGAAATATAATCATGATAATAATAATTATAATAATAATAATAACGGAGAAAATGCTAGATAGCTGAAGTTAGATAACTCTTCTATGCTTTTGTCAACACCCAATCAAATCAGTGTTTCGATATTTGAATATTCTTTTTCTTCTGTGTTTGTATTTATTTATACGTGATTGTGAGACTTCCACACCGCTAAATGAAATTCGGAAGCCATAAAACGAAAGGAATTTGATAGCAAGAACTTAAAGAAGTGAAGGGACATTTTATAATCAATCTCCAGGAGCACGAACCTGAAATCCAATGTCGCTTCGAGATGTTACAAGAATTTGCGTACCTCTGTAGCCGAACAACCGAGAAATGTTTGCAAATATGTCCAGATGACCGAACGCGTATACCGTCTTATTTTTCTTCCTGCAGTCTTGGATGAATGCCAAATTGTATTAAAAACCTCTGTGGGTGTGTGAGATTTACTTAGTTTAGTCTCGTCTGCAACTGAAAAATGAAACGTGTTAAGCCAGGGAAGGATTAGATATTAATTTTGTATGGCGCCGTTCCGTAGAAAGCTTAATCTTCAGAAAATAGGAAGAGAATCCGTGGTAGACATTTACATTTGTTAGATTAGTTAGGAAAAAATCAACTGCTGTTGTTGAAGAGGGTTATTATTCAATGATGTCTATTTATACAAATTACAAATGTATAATTTGGTGTGTAGCGGTTCGCCAGTTTGTAGACGTATTAATTGTTAAAGATACAGCTGACGCGTAATGCACACTACATGAACTGCTGCAGAAGATAAGAAAGGAAAGCGAGAAAAAACATAAACATGTATTGTAAGAAGACAAAATATAAGGTTGCCAGAAAAGGGAACATTGCAAGATTCAAACTACGAAATGGAGAGGCCAAAATCCAAGAAGGAAAATTGAAATATCTGACAAGAATTTTAGCAGAAGACAGAAAATGTAATACCAAAATCCGAACGTGTATTGAAATATCGAACGATGACTTCCAAAATGTAAGTCAAATATATATATATAAAAAAAAATTATTGTTGTGTTGGTCTCACTCTAAAGAGTCTATGTTGGACTCTTCCGCCTACTATAAGATTAGTTGCAAAGAAAGCCTTAAGGGAACAGTCGACCAGATTGCTTATTTCTGTCGAACTCTCTGCCTCGGCAGAGAGGAACTCGGACGAAGCTTTGCCGTAGACAGCCCCGGAACCCGTTTAGGCGGGTTCAAAGGGAATATTTTTGGCCGACCCTACGCATACTAAACCAGCTTTGTGTCACATACACCCTCGTGGGGGGCTGTTAAATATTAACTAATACTAATACGCCAGTCGTCCCGCGTTAGAAGTTGTACCTCGGTAACGAGGGACGAATGGCGTATTAGTAATCACTCGACTCAATAGTAAAATTGTAATGTAAAATAGGTCCATTTTGCCTATGTCACTACAGTATTAAATTTAGAAAAGAGCTTTTAGAAAACTATTGTAGCCTAATTTTGAGCGAATAAAATAATTGTAAGAAGCAGACGATTGTAAAACAGCATAAAATGAGTTTGATAATATCTTGTAAAACAAAAAGGATGTTATTGCGAATTTGTATGCTTTTATCTTATTTACTATGTCATTTAATTGACGAAAAGGCAGATATCATTTCTTAGCACATGAAATTGAAAATGTGAGTTAAAATTTTCCACATTTTTTGGAATGGAAGTTTTTTTTCGGTGTTAACCGGGCGTATGTGTTTGATCAAAAAGTAACATGTCTGGTGCTATAAAAAGTAAACAACACATAAAATTTCGGCATTTAAACTCCTTCAAGCCACACGTTTTATCCAGCTTCTTTTTCTTTGATAGAAGCATTCACGGAAATCCTTTTTTTTTGCTATAGCTAGCAGTAGCCAGGTTGCATTCTCTTTGCTACCTCGCCATCTTGAATTCTTGTTCCTTTCATGTTGGATTTTATTTTGTAAAATAAGACAAAGTTGCAAGGAGCGAGATCAATATATGGTGGTATTCGGACCTGGGGAATGTTGCGCTTGGCCACAAACTGTAGTACAAGCACTGGTCATCTGTGTGGTATGGCGAGAATACCACACTCTACACATTTTCCTTCCAAGCATTGCTATAAAAACGGAATTGAGCGAGTACGTTGTGACTTATCGCGGCGGAGTTCAAGGTCAATCTGTGCCATGCGACTTCACTTTGCTGACTTTAGCGCTGTTACCTTAGCAACAGTACCGATACTTTTTCAACAGGCTTCATATTGTTTATTCGTGTGAAAAGCATTTGTTTACGTCTATTTTTTAAAATTTCATATTCCATTTCGGAGGCAAAAAATATATATATAAACTTGTAAAATACTAGAAGCATTTTGTTTTTTAGATTTTGTTATGTGGTGTTTTATCTAAAAAAGAAAAAAAAACTTACGCTCTTTGGAAAAACATAAATCCATTTCTGTTTCCACAAGCTTTGGATAAGAACATTTTCATAGTTTTCAGATGTTAAATAGAAGAAACACAATATTTATTCTAATGAATGTATATGCAATAAACATATCAGTTAATAATCGAAAAATTTGTCTATATTTCTGAGATGAGGTATTATGTAAACTATTTACATTATTCGGACTATTTTCCTCATCTTTGTCGCCATATTTATTACGGCCCTTCAATATATGTCTATGTTTCTGAGATGAGGTATTATGTACATTATTTACATTATTCTGACTATTGTCCTCATCTTTGTCGCCATATTTATTACAACGTTTCGGCCGTTATACGCTCCGGCCTTCTTCAAGTGGTTGGAATGTCGAACTGGACCATATATTTCGCTCACTGGGGTAGACTGTTCTAGTTCCACCTGCCATGTTTAATGGATGTCAGTTATCAGTTATCTTTTGTTAATTTCCCACCCCAAGTTCTCCACTGCCTTAACCGGGTATTGAACTCACACTCTTTGTGTCTTGTTACTGGATCTAACCAATGTCTTTATGCACTCTTCAATGTGTCCTTAAGGCAGTGGAGAACTTGGAGAGGGGAATTAACAGGAGATAACTGATAACTGACATCCATTAGATATGGCACATGGAACTAGAACAGTCTACATCAGTAAGGTAAATAAAGGGTTCAGTGCGACATTCCAACCATCTGAAGAAGGCCGGAGCGTACAACGGCCGTAATGTTGTAATAAATATGGCGACAAAGATGAGGACAATAGTCCGAATAATGTAAATAGTGTATCGAAAAATTGTTGAAAACTTTCCAAATCTTTGACATATCAGGAAACAAAAAAACGTGTTTAAAACTGTCTTTCTCTTGGTCACTCGAGAATAAGTAATAATTTTAACAAGATAAACTTTGTTAATCTTAGGAGATCCAGACTCATGAAAATCATAATTCCGTCATATTTAGTGGCATATAAGATTTTATTTTGTTAGAATTAGTGGAATATGTAAAAAAAATCCCAATTTTGAACTTTTATACTACTTTATTCTATCTGAAAAATATGTAATTATTTTGTAATCCTATTGACTTATAATTTCTTTTTTTAGTCAAAACCTAAATCAAACTAAAAAAATTGGTGGCATGCTGAATTTATTTGTGAAAGGAAAGGGGAAAAAATACGAAATTTACCAAGCGCTCCAAAGGACAGGAAATTTTGAAGAGCTATGATCGGCAACGTCCTTAAAAGATACGGCACATAGAACCATAAGAAAATGGACACTTTGTGCTTAACCTCCATCAGAGAGTATATGTAATGAAATGAACAAAAAAAAAAAAGAAAAAAAAAAGACACAAAGAAATTAAGAATTTTTTTAAAATTTCTTACACAAGATATATTAATATTAATGGTTGGCAAGACGATAAAAATCAAGCCCCGGAGAATTAAAAAAAGGATCAGTCTTTGATTGCTCTTTCTTTCCTTAAATTGAAACGAAATGAGTATAACTTCAGAGAGAGAGAGAGAGAGAGAGAGAGAGAGAGAGAGAGAGAGAGAGAGAGAGAGAGGTGATAATTTTACGAGAATCCAAAAGCAAGAAACTCATAATTCCACTGTATTAATAATTAGTTGTAAATTTTGAAAATGGCATAAAAAAATTTAGAAATGATCATCAAGATTTGAAAAAAAAAAACAGAATAAAAGAAAAGAAGGAAGAATGAATAAAATTAAATCGAGAGTTATTGGAAAGTAATAAAAATCTATATGGCGAGAAGAATGAAAGAAACTTACTCCCTAAAAATTAGGCAAACTGTGGCATCTTTAGAAAACCCCGAGAGATAGCTAAATCGGGAGAAAGAAAGAAAGAAAGAAAGAAAGAGGGTAGGAAGGAAAGAATGAAAAATGAAAGAAAAATGAAAAAAGTAGTAAACTAAAAATAAGATATCTTGAAAACCGGGTCGATTAATGATAAATATTTCAATGAAAAAAAGAAGAAAGAAAAAAAGAAAAAAAGAAAGAAAAAAAGTTCGAAAGAAATAAATGACGAAAGAAGGGAGGAAAGAAAGTTACTTAGAAAATAGATAAACAATGGCTTGTTTAGAAAAAAAGCCCCGCAGATCGCCAGACGAGCAGATCAAATCTGTAGAAACAAAGAATGTTTTCGAGGATGCTTTCATAATTCATGTAAAATTTTGAAAATGGCATAAAAATTTATAGAAAGGAATCTCAATTTTTGGAAAAAGAAAGAAAGAAAGAATGAAGGAAAGAAAGAAGGATAAAGAGAATAAGAAAGATTTACTTGAAAAATGTTCCTTATTTATTTTTCTAATCTTCTTCAATCTATACTTTCTTCTGTGATTCAACATTTTTTCCAATGGACAAAACATAAATATAGCTTGAAAAATGCTCTGACATTTTGAATTCATCTGTCGACGGAAGCAGAAAAAGTAACAGACAGTTGGTTGCTCGATACTCAAGTTTAGTCAAAACAAAATATTAAAAGGGAAATGTAACGGTTACTTAATTAGTTTGATTTACAGAAGTGAGTAAAGGAAAGCGAGAAGAAAGGAATAACGATCAATAGTAAGAAAAGAGAATTTATGGTTGTTAAAAAAGGAACCCAACGTGCGAATTAAATGCTGAAGGGTAGAAAATACGACAGCGAATTTCGAAGACGCAATGGGATAGCGAAAAATATCTTCCAAAATCTGAGCAAAGTAGTGATGAATAGCATAATCACGTTAGAAATGAAGAAAAGTGTAATTAGCTGTTATGTATTATCGGTGCTTCCATATGGCAGTGAGTATTGGAGGTGAAGAAGTGACTGTAGTCAACAAAAGTGTGATTCTACAGAAGGATGCTGAGAATACCTTGGACTGGACATACACCCTTGTGCAAATTAATTGAAACAAAACTTTATTATTTACTGTTGTTTTCGTATTTTTCCAATGAAACTTGACCCAGTGCACATGTTAGTACATGTCCATTCCACGAAGGCGTTCCTTGCAGATTGACAACAAATTGTCGATTGGATTTAGATCAGGAGAGTTTCCGTGTCAGTTTATAGTATATTGATTTGCTCACTGCTAAGGTTACGTGTGTTCGTGCAGCGTTACAATTTTTGTAAGCTTCCTTGGAGCAACGTCTATTACAAACAATGGGTGTCGGACAACTAATCGACAGTCAAGACAATAGTGTCTGCGCGTGATGAAAATCAGATGCAACGACGGATGATGCAATATTTTCCAAGGCCACACAAATTTCATCATACACCCCAAAAATAGATTCATATTATTGCAATGACGTAATATTAGGCAAAAATAGAAATCGATTACACCGTGTCACGCCACTATGTCTAAAACTACCGAATGGTGAAAGAAAGGAAACTAAAGCTATTGCTTTTTTTTAAAATTTGCACAAGGTTGCTGTTTTAGAGAAAAGGGAAACGAAATGGACACTTATACTTAACATCAGAAAGAGATAGTTTGAATTTCTAAGGCACATAATGAGGAAAGAGGGCTTGGAAAAATTGACACTCGCAGAGAATACTGAAGGCAGCAGGGACAGATGACTGCGGCGTATAACCTACCTAACGAGCGTGTGTGAATGGCTGGCAGAACAGGGATTAGGAGCGACAGCAAAAAAAAAAAATTATGCATAGCTCTGAAGAACAGGAAATTATGGGGAACCATGATGACCTACGTGCTGAAGAGAACGACACATATAAGGAAACAGTGTTCTGTAACAGACGTGCACACCTCATTCATCATGGCAACTGTAACACTCTATTCTTGAGCCTTGTGCTGAGCGAATTCTTGTAGAAATAATTAGTAGAAATACAACAGTCTTGCTTTTCTTTCTGCTTCTCGGCCTTGTCTAACACGCCGACATTATTTTCTTCAGTGACGTCTGATGGAGACGGAAAAATCCTCTTTCTCTGTTATTTATTTTTATTTTTATAGAACCACAAGTATTAAAATCTCTCCTACGATTTCAAAATGTTCACAGATGTGTGGTCGCGTGGTTCTTCATTCAGCGGCCGGGAGTGACGCAATTCATCACACTGGTGCAGACGGCCTCTTTGATGCTCTAGCGCCAATTTCGTGAAATGTATATTCAGACTTCATATTACAAATCCAACTCTTCTCAGACATGTGTTAAAAAGCAGAGTAGAGTGAGCTGGCAATGAAAGATCTGAATGCCGAAACTTTGGAGAAGGCACCAGTAAATTAGTCCACTATATTTCCCATATATTTATGACAATTATCAAAATCAATCACTTTCCATCCGTCTTAATATAGATTCCCCGTGCCTTTTCTACAGATACCTTCTTAATCGTTCAAAGGAACCTCTCTCTATGGTACGTAGACTTTGTGAATTCCAGCCACAGTACTAGATTGTTGTCTGCAACGTCTCGTCATTTAACAATTGAAATTGAACCGTAAGTTCTCTGGTAACAGTTTCTTCTATCGCCTTTCTTGCTTGTGGGAATCTCTACCTGCTTCTAATTTCTCCTGGAAGTGATTTCTTCATAAATGTGAACGCAAAGTCAATCGTTTTCAGCTGTCTTCTTCATTATTGCTCTTTTATTATTCTGTTTTCTTATCAGTATTAGTGGCTTTATTGCCTTGCTTTGGGTTTCAACCAAAGCAAGGCAATATATCCCACTATCTTCCCAAATGTCAGCCCTACTATCTTCCCAAATGAGCAATGGTGAAAGGAAAAAGATGATTCAGGCATTCATTAATGGTATCAACACTCATACTCTGGCTTCCATCTTCAAAGACCATTCAAGAACCATCAAGAGAACGGCGAATAATTTTAAAAAAGAGGGAATAGTAGAGAAGAAAACTGGATGAGGAGGTCACAACAGAAAGAGTGATTATCATTTCAACTTAGAGCTAAAGAGGTCAATGTGAAAAGATCCAACTCAATCAATAATCAATAAGACGTTTGGCTCGTGAGAGAGCTTCAGTTATAACAGTCCAAAGAAGAGTGAAATGTTACTCCGAGAAAGAAATTGAGAAATTTAGAGAGGGCGAAGATAATCTTGCATAAGTTGGAAAATGAGCCTTGAATAATATACATATATATATCTATATATATATATATCTTTGAACTTTATTTCAATCTCTCTTGAGCTTCCGATGATTTGTATGATTAATTAATGCTGAACATCACATTTTCGTTTATGATCGATTTCATCATGGTTACTCTGTTAAGCTTGGAGAGAAATTATACATTTTAGTGCTCAAAGTAGAGTCCTCGGAGAATTCCAGTTAGATATCATTTATGAATCATTTCTATGATACAACCATTCAAATCTTAATCTAAAAATTGGACAATTTTGGTCACGATTTGGGACAATTTTGCTGCTACACCCGATATATATATATATATATATATATATATATATATATATATATATATATATATATATATATATATATATATAAATGAAGAGAGAGTGCGAGAGAGAGAGAGAGAGACAGGGGGGTCGTTCGGTTGGCAAGGTCGAATTTACTGCTTATAAATTTATAAATTTACTGCCGGTAAATGTTGTGTAATACTGTTTATTATAAACAGAGCATTTACTTAAATATTTGTATCTATAAAAAGAATGTTAAACATAAAAATCTCTTAAAATAATTCTCGGACTTTGTCCATTTCATAATGTGTGACGTCATTTGTTTACATTTGATGCGCCATGAGCAGATATGAATGTACGTGAAAGATTCTTGGAAGATTGAAGTTTATAAGCAGTAAATTCGACCTTGCCAACCGAACGATCCTCTGTGGCCGAATCGGTTAAAAGGCACGTCAGGCTATATGAAGGTTCCGTATAGGATACAGGTTCGAATCCTGTCGGAAGGACAAATATTTTCTATGAACATTTCTCGAACATTCATGTTGTTTAATACTATGTTTACTTAAATATTTGTATCTATAAAAAGAATGTTAAACATAAAAATGTCTTAATATATATATATATATGTGTGTGTGTGGCCCCTTACGTCGTAAAAATCATGACATTTATAAAATTAAAATAAATAAATTGCTTGCTCTGACCTAGGCTTGAAAAGACTGTCATGAAGTAAAGCTGGTAAACTTTGATGATGAGTAACATAGGACATGGGTTGAGCTTAATCCGATAGAAATAGGTAAGTTAATTGAATCAAGATCCAAGAAAACTCTACGCCTGCTGTTTCTCTAGTAAAGACAGCAGTGAAATGGGTCGCCTGCAAATTCGTTGTTAAATCAGATAAAAATGCGCACTGAAAGTTTTAGTTTATTTGATAGAGTCGCCTGGGGTTTTTCCTAAATAATTAGATAATTAGAAAAAAAAAGTGATGATACTTCTAAATGGAAATTTAAATTGAAAACTTAATATTAGTAAAGAAAAAATGTTTTCTGAATGTTAAAATTATAATGGTGATGTGATGAAATTTATTTTTGGCAGAATCACTTCTCTCGCTGAAGACATGTCGAGTTAAAATTCAAGGAATTTGAACTTTGAATATTTGTATTTATTTTTAACTTTTTCAAATTGTTGCCAGCTTTTGAAAAATAGAAATATTTCAATTATAAAATGGCTTTATTACATATGTCGAATAAGAACGTGTCGCTTAATATATATAACGTTAATATTGACTGTATGATGGATGATAAAAACTTTTTAACAAAAGAAATAATGTTGGACAATAAGATTTTTGATAAGCTTTCTTTTATTTAAAATTTTTTCTTATCTTTAATATTATTTTGCAAACTTTCATCCAGATATTCGTTTTGGGCGAATCGCTAAGGTTTACATATTTTTTACGTCAAACGAAGAATGTCGTACTTCAAATTATAAAAGTTGAACTTCACATTAAAAATCTCATATTTAAATTGAAAATATCGAATTTAATTTAAAAACAAAGCATCTTTAAATTAACAATGATGCATTTCAAATTGGTAAAATCTGAATTTAAAATTAAAAATTTACTAATGCGAAAAGATACAGTATTGTTTTACAAAGAAACGGACAATTCCAGACGTGTAACTAGAAATTAAGCATAGTTTGGGTAAGAATGATATCGACCAGAAAACCAATATCCTCTTAAATGTATGCCAAGAAATAGGACTCATGATATACCTTTCCAAAACAATCTATGATCTGGAATTGGAATGAAAAACGTGATTGTACCTACCCTGAATCCAGTATAAAATCTCTGAATGTGAAATTAGTAAATACTAAACATTTCAAATACTTCGTTGTATTGGATCAGTTATCACAAATTTATTACATGTGTTGAGGAAATTGAAACATAGAATAAGTCGCTTTAGAAGTAGTTTCTGCCAACAGTGAAAATTTCTTCAAAACCAAACCATTAATTTAAAAATACGAGGAATGTTTATAAATAGCCCCAGAGACATTCTTATGGATGTCATGAATGGCACCAAACTCCTTCAGAGATGTCGAAACAGTTCGCTCTATTCAAACGCTTTCTAAGATTAATGGTTAAAAATAGCTTTGAGCGAGAGAACAGGAAGATGGATAATCATATCAAATTAGAGCTAAATATCTCAATTAGAAAAGATCCAACTCAATCCGTAAGCTGTCTGGTGCATGAGAGAGGAGGTTCAGCTATGAGAGTCCAAAGAGCAGTAGAAAAAGACTTGAACATGAAATCGTACGCGTAACGTGTGAGACATCTTATTATCCAGGGCAGGAAGGTAGGACGTTTAAAGAGGGCGAAAATCATCTTGAATAATTTGGAATATGATCCTGGAATAATATATATATATATATATATATATATATATATATATATATATATATATATATATATATATATATATATATATATGTTTGAAGTTTAATTCAATCCTTCATGATCTTCCGACTCTTTGCTCTGATTAATTAATTTTGACCATGTCATTTTCGTTTATGATCGATTTAATCTCGATCCTTCTGTTAAGTTTGGAGAGTAATTATACATTCTTTTTGCGCAAAGTAGATTCAAATAGTGTTATAACCTCGGAGAATTCCAGTAAGAAGTCTTTAATCATTTCTATGATATTACCATTCAAATCTTAATCTAACAATTGGACAATTTTGGAGCAAGAGAAGCCGGTGAATCTTGTTGAAGAGCATACTTTTTCCAACCTTATGGACTTGTGTTACCAAACAACTTTACCAGATGAGAGAAACCGCATTGCTTGAGAAATGCTAACAGCATAAACTGCTAAAATACATGTAACTAGAAAAACAATAATGACATAATTAAGATTTTGACATACTACACTGTTTTAAATAAAAGGAGGAAACTCCTATCAATACAGAGAAATCGATTTTCCTGAAAATCTGTTTTATGATGAAGAATTTATAAATGTAACGCGACCGTAGTGCAAGTTTCTCAGTTAATGAATGCCGAATATTTCCTTATAAGGAAAAGTCTCATATTACCATTCTCATTGGGCGCCTCGAGGTGGTGTAATGGTTATCAAGCTTGTCTCGCTAGAACAATTACGTCTGAGTAGTGAGTTCGATCCTCACTGGGTGCCACTTACTTTCGGCCTTGTGCCACATCCAAGCGTAGCTTGGAATATCACTATTATTCTCATTTCACACAATTTAAGACTTAATGGATTCACTGCAAGATGGAGTTACTCAGAAAGAGTGAAGGTTACGCTAACTTGAAGAAACCATAGCTGAAGCGATGTCTGAAATCATACCGCTATTAGGCACGAAAATATACATTCATATAGAGACCCATTCTGCACTAACCTTGTCATAATAAGATCGTCAACTACAAAATGGTAGCCGTTAATTTCTAATCATGCCTTTGTAATTATGTCTTTGTGATTATACTGTTCGTACGCTTTACTGTTTGTAAACAATTTCTAATTCTTTTCGAACTAATAAAATTATAAGTTGGAATTCTTTTAATTTAATGCTCAAATTTCTTAAATTTGCGTTTGAGCTTTTTACGTCAATGCTGGATCTTTTACATTTGAAGGTAAGTCTTTAATTTGAAACTGGTATCTTTAATTTGAACTTATTCTTTTCATTTGAACTATACGTTGTTGCAGTGTTATGTTGAGTTTTCTTAAACTCGCTTTTGAGCTTGATAATTTGAAGCTGACTCTTTTGAAATTAAATGTGAGCTTATTTAATTGGAAACAGGGCATCATTAATTTGAATTCCATTTTCTTTTTATTTTAATCGTTCAGAAATATCTAAACTGTCAGCTGTATGTAACCGCTTTCTAAGATCAATGGTTAAGCAGGCTTTGGTGTAGTGAAGCGAATGGGTCTTGAGGATAACTAAATTCTTCGACCCTTGTGGACCACAATTAAAGTATGCCAAAGAACTATGCCAAATAACACACAGCACATCACTTGAGGACTTTCAATCAAATATCGCATGTAACCTGGAGAGAAAATGATTAGATAATGAATATGTTGACTGTCCACACTACATTAAAGAAATGATTTGCAAGGAAACTCACATCAATACTAGAAAAAACGATAAAAGTTAGAGGACGTGAATAAAACCGTTTTAAGATGATTTTATGAATTTCAAACGACAATATAATTGAATGATTGGTCAATGAATTGGATGTTCGGCCAAATGTCGCCTCTGAGGGAAACAGCTTTTTAGGATTACCATCTGTAACATAACAAAATATCTAGGGTTTTTTGCTAAGTCATGTAAGACCTTTTACATTCTCCTTCTGATATGCAAATCATGTAATATCTCACATACAAATCTATCACAACATGGAAAGGGGCAATATTTCCGCAATAATTATAACCTTTTAAACATTTTAGGTAATACAAGTTTGGTTGTTTTACTCTGGCTAATACTTCTCACCACAGTTATGGGTTTATATGTAAGACTTGCAATCACCAAATCATTGTTATCTAAAAAAAATCAAATTCTTAAAATCTAATTTTTTCTTGCTTTAAGTAACCTGCAAACGATTAATAAGCTGTAGAATACGAAGCAATAAAATTAAAGCAAACATTTATAATAAATAATTACGAAGTTTGTCACTCCAAGCATTAATCTTAAGTTGTGAGTGAAGTCGCCATTGGAACGACAAATATATGCTGCCCTGTGAGCGATGCTTAAATATAATTCGCTAATTGCATCCCGACTGAAGAGGAGTAAGGCATCCTTCCAAAATGGCTGCAACACCGCCATGGTGAATACTTGCAGACTGGAATAAACACAAGCAATATCCCATATTTATTCAAGTGTAACCTAGACCTATGTCTGCTTTATTGATTCCATTTTAAACATTATATTTATTTATTTTCATCTATCGCTATTAATATTCGAAGGATCTTATTAAAGAAAAATATTCACTCTCCGGTAGAATTCAAACCTGCGCCCCACCCTAAAAAGTTTTTTCGAATATTCAGGACGTTAGAGGAAAATAAATAAATATAATATTTTATAAATAAACGGAGTATCTACTCAAATATGGCGATTCGCTTTTCTACGCATAGCTTAGATGTGGCACGTGTTCGAAAGTATGATGTACCCGCTAAGGAGTGCAAATTGTCGCATTTTTTATTTCTATTTGAGCGTTGTTTTTTTGTTGTTGTTGTTTTTTTTAATTTGTCGACTGCACACTATAGTGTGGGTCAGTTGGGCATCTGTCTGTGAGAAAAAGACGCTATTCACTCCGCCATGAATTTGGAAACAGCATGCTGTACTGTTTTGGCATTCGCGCCGGAAACTCCAATACGAACGTTTCGGAGTGTTTGGCTGTCAACCTGAAGAGAGTGCTCAAGATACGGCAAGAGTTGGCTGAGTTTAATGGTGATTACGAAGGTACGGCAGCTCGGCAGACTCACTCGGATCGGTCTGATAAGAAAAGAACTCCAAAATCTATTGGTGAGGGCTTCAGACTCGATACGGAGGCCTACATCAAGTCCCTGGTGGAGGTAGTGCTTGCCTGGGTCAAGAGTTGCCGGCTGGAAACAGGAGTCTCCACCATGTCGCACAAACAGGAGAATACAGTCATGGCTGTCAGACAATTTCTGCGCCCACATCTTCCCTTACATCTGGCCACCTAACTCACCAGACAACAACCTTCTTAATTATTATTTGCCGGATGCAATGGAGCGAGAGACCAACAAAACTCCTTGCAACACCAAAGATGAACTAAAGGCATCCTTGCAGAATTTACCAGATTAAACAAGGAGACCGTCCAGAAGAGTTGCAGGAGTTTACGAAGTCGTCTGGAGGATGTAGTTGAAGGCAATGGCTATCTTATTGAACCCATTTTCTCTTTAATATTTCAATATATTTTTGTGCAATGTTGGTAAATATATATGTTAAAATGAGATGTCAACGTTATTTTCATTTTTGTGTAATTTATATGACAATTTATCCATCACACCATGTATATATTTATGTATATACAAATTTCAAATACCCCTTAAGAACCTGTGTTTCTGATCAAACCGGACATCAGTTACACAACTACATGCTTATCCAGACGCCTTACATTACACCTATCTAAATCACATCTCCATTAGAACCCATTTAAACACACACACAAACTGACCAGACTCCATTAGAAACATATTAGTAGAAAACACAAATATAATAACTGCATCCACTTGTAAAAAAAGATTAAAAATAATGGAAGCTTTAATAATAAAAAGAAAAAGTCAATTCTTAACAATATAAACTACGAACAAGGCCACAATGTGCTAACCGTATTCGGAAATTAAAAACATTCCTACCACACACTAAGACATACACATAATGCGCACACTCAATTAATCTGAAAAATCGAATCATCTTTAATAAAGGTATAGCCGAAACCGCTCGGAAATATAAAATATTTGGACAGTTCTTACACACTCTATGTCCAGAAAAGAAACCTCTTGTTCGAACACAAGAAAAATTAAATAAAAAGCTTAACCGTAGTACCTTGTCTATCGTCTTTAATGAAACATGTTTAAACGAAGGATTGCTGCCTAAATATACATATATACATGATAGAAATTAAGAGGAATATAGATAATTATAATTAAGTAATTCATCGAGTCTAGAAGAAACCTCAACAGAACGCAGAAAGCACTGGACGGCCGTTTCGTCCTATATTTGGGAATCATCAGCAGTGTGCATCCACTACCCAGAATTGAAACCCGAACAGTTATGCTATCAGGCAAACGTCATACCAACTATTCCAATTCTCGGTAGTGTATGCGCACGGCTGATGAGTCACAATTATAGGACGAAAAGACCGTCTAGTGGTTTCTGCAATTTGTTGAGATTTCTTCTAGGCTCGATGAATTACTTAATTTTATATATATATATATATATATATGTGTGTGTGTGTGTGTGTGTGTGTGTGTGTGTGTGTGTGTGTGTGTGTGTGTGTGTGTGTGTTTGTGCGTTCATCACGACAAAAAGCCTCGTAAAATAATTCAAGGTAGAAGAGGTTCAATCTGACAAATCCAACAAATCAAAATATATTGTTCTACCCACCAACTCTGTTACAACTACAAGCGGAAATACATTATCTAAACTCAACATCAAATTTGTCACAACCACGTCTAAAACAATAAAAAAAATCTTAATGAATACGAAACAAATTAATAAGCCTAAACTCTAATTGTTACTGAATTTACTGGATTACATGTAATGTTTGCCACAAGAATCCATCGGAGAAACTTATCCATCTGTTACTTCATTGTAATTATTTTTTCTTATAATTATAATATTCTACAAAACAAGGGCTTCTATATCCTTAAATTAATCACCCAAAATATAAAAACTAAGCTAATTTAGAAAATTTTTGATAAGATCAAGTCAGTTAGTTTTTCTGAAAGTACGATGTTTTAGAGGTCCCATCATTATGAGGGGATCCATAAATTTATCTGACAAAACGAATGTACTTTTTCTCGATGAACCGTGTCGTTTCAGAATATTAGCGACCATGACTCCACAATTCACTGACTTTTGTAGCTGTTAATGAAAATTGTTTGTTATCACGTCTATGCCATGTTCTGCCATCCATTTACTCAACATAGCGAGATAGACTATACACCATTTGACTCTATTCTTCAATCTGCCCTTTGACCTTCAAATTTTTCAACCTCTCTTATCTCTTAAAAGTATCCTTTTTCTTTTAATTTTCTCTAAATCACCGTGGTTGCTCACATAATCGGTTCATGGCATTCTCAGCATCCCCCTCTAGAATCACATTACTTTAGCTTTAAATCTCTTCGAGAAGATTATCCAGCATTTAGCGCCATATAGGAGGAGAGATACCGCGTAATAGTTCAGTAGTTTTTATTCTGTGTCTAACGAAATATTGCTGATTTTTAATACTTAGCTTAACTTTTGGGAGTCATTTTTCCCTACGTCTTCGGATTTCATACGTCATACGTCTTCGGATTTCTGTATCGCACTCACTCGTCCTTTGTTTAAAAAAAACAAAACAAAACAAAAACCTTCCTAGTTTTCTATGCGTACATTCCTACAATATGATCCCTGTCGGAAAGCATATTTGCTTTATTAAGATTAGATGTAATAGATAGATTTAAGTAACACTGTTTAAAGTAAGAATTAAAATGTGTCATCTGCTACAAATGTACTACGTTAGAAATAATAACAACAACAATAATAATAATAATAATAATAATAATAATAATAATAATAATAATAATAATGATAATAATAATAATAATAATAATAGATAGATAGATAGATAGATAGATAGATAGATAGATAGATAGATATCGAGAAACCTCAAAGAATATAAATAATAGATTATCTGAACACAAAAGGGACATTTTACAAAACAATAGGTCAAACGCGTTGGTTGCCCACTGTAACGAGACTGACCGCAATTTCGATGTAAAAAATGTTATTCGGATCAAAGGAGAAACAATTCACTACGACGAAAATATCTAGAGAGTGCCTTGATCGCAAGGTCACCCACAGTAAATTTTTGCCCTTTCTCTTACATTTCATCATTCATGGCAGATCTTCTATTATCACGCAAACTGAATGCGTTCACTTATACAGTTCAGGAGACTTGATTTTACAATTTTACAAGGAAGTCCCTTGAAAAGTATATTTAATCTTCGCCAAAACTCACAGTAGAAAACGATAAGTGCACACAATTTTATTTATTGCACACATTTTTTATTTATGGCTATTAATGATATATTTCTTGATATCGGGTATGTAATTTTAAACGCTGCTTGCTTTCAAATGGCTATCTTTCAAATATAACTTGGTCTGTTGTTCGATCTATCTGCATTTGTGTGGACATAATTACTAGAAGCGGTGATATGTGTGTTTTGTATTGTAGTGTTTTGGATTTATATTTTGGAATCCAGTTTGGTTTCGTTAAAGATTATAGGGTATTATACGAATTAAAGTCACGAAAGAATTCTTTCATTTTGGTTATTTGGTAGTATTTTAAACAGATCTGGGTGAATTCGCTACAGTTTGTTAGTATTTGCGTATTGTTGGTAATTTTATTATGAATAGTTATTGTTTGTAATTTTTTGATCTAAAAATTATTTCTGGTATTTTTATTATAGAAATCTATTTTTTTACTTTCATGGTGATTTGTTTTTGTTTGGAAGTTCTGACTTAGCTGGGGCCCTAACAGGTGCTACCTCCCCGGGTCAGATGTAGTTTATTGTAATACCCAGGATTATCACCGGTAGCATGTCTGAGCCTATTCTTTGCTACTTCCGTGTTATGCTTTTGCTAGAATAATACTTTTATAAAAACTGCGGGCCCCCATTCTCACTTACCTATATAAGTGAAGAAATATACTTATTCATGAATTTCCCAAGTGTATTTATGCGAAATGAATTCAATTTTAAGTTATCAACCGATTCATTTGTCTGCGCTGATAACCACTGAGCTAACAACAGTTCAATAAGTTGATAAAATATCCCATATAAGATCGATCTTAGAAAATTAGCGAATGATTCTGTTATCCGAGATTAGTAAATATCGTGCCAAAGCAGTTTAGCTTAGAATGGAAAACTTTTAGAGTAGCTATGAAAACCGAACACACTAATAGTCTACTATACGTGCTCGTTAACCACCGATACAGCGTATGGGCCCCAAGTGAGCATAGTATTATAAACAGTAAAATATATAGGCTAACATATACACTGTAGCCAAAGACAAAGAACCATGAAAGCCGGGAGTGTGTGTGCCGAAAGAGAAAGAAAGAAAAAGGAATGAAAATTAATCAATACACAGTCGCCACTAAAAGAATCGTTTTTATCTTAAGAAGACCTCCAACGTCAATCGAACCCTCTTATTTATCTTCGATCAACTCGCTTCTTTTCAAGCGATTGTCGAACGAAACCACTATCGATCCTGTTGAAGAGACTCAATAACTCTCCTCTTTTCACTACAACGTCGCCATGATCTCCCTGCCCATCGTTTCTCGTCTGGAAACACTCACAACAACGCGCATGCGCAACTGATATCGAGTTTGGCGCGATATTCTATCAACTTAACTCAATTATTGTTAGATACGCAGGGTAAAATCCCAACTAACAGCCGACAGACCCACTCACTCCCATTTCTTGACGTCCTCTTTTTCCTCCTTTACGAATTTTCTCAGTCTTCTTTGATTTCTTTCTTTTTTCTTTTCTTATCCTATGCTTTCTCATTTTCATGAAACTTGTTTCGTCTTATCATTTAATTCTCCTTCATCATTCCCGTCATCTTTTTCATCCTTTAAAGTTGACCTAGTTACGTTTCTTTTTTCCTTTCTTATTTCCTAATGATTAAATACTTTTTTCTCTCTCTCTCTCTTTCTATCCCTCTCTCTTATTGCTTCGTTTTCAACTATCATTTAACTTTACATATTATTTTCGTCTTTATTTCATTCTTCTTCTTCTTCTTCTTCTTCTTCTTCTTCTTCTTCTTCTTCTTCTTATTATTATTATTATTATTATTATTATTATTATTATTATTATTATTATTATTTTTATTTTTATTATTGTTATTGTTGCTGTTGTTGTTGTTGTTTTTGTTGTTATTGTTGTTGTTTGCTTGGATGCCCTCCCCCAACTCTTCGATGTTTAAACCGTTTGATGATCATCATATCTCAGCACCTATATGCAGCTTAAAGACAAAACATATACCTCAGCATATGAGCTATTCCAAGCAGTGATGCAATCCGCGCTCTCCAAATCCTGCCAGTTAACCCAAAGTGCCAGCTGTAACATAATCTTGAGTGCGTCAACCAAAAAGAGACAATTTGAGATTCTGCTTGGCATATTGCCTTTATAACCCCTGTATTTTCATTTGCTACGGCTTTACGGTGTTCTTATCTTACCGAAACGTACATAAGGACACCTTCTTGTAAAAAAGTATTATATCAGGACGATTGCTCTTACAGCGCTTGTCAGTCATGATTGACGTATTTCAAATAAGCTAGTTGCGATCCGTTTTTGTCTGAATAAAAAGTAAAAGCAGAACGTTAGTGAAATAACATTTACCTATTCTTTTGCAATAACAATAAAATGTTCCCTTGTCCTTGCAGCGAAGTAAGTATTCGTAGAGCGAAATAGAATGTGTAGACAGAATTAATTCACGACAGTCAGTCTAACGTGTTTGTGAGTTCGTGACAAAGCCTTAGTCAACGGCAACTGGTTGCCATCTCTTCATTATGCGCACGCACGTATGTGTGGGTGTGTGTACGCACAAGTAGAACAAACTAGCCCCCGAAATTGTTTTGAGTCGAGAAACAGTATACTTCTCTTTTCATATCCGTAAAAGATTCCAAAATATAATTTCACATAGAGAAATAATTTCCCACTGGCTCGCGAAATTTTATCTTGAAATGTCGGGATATGTATATTGCTACTCCATAGGGGTTTCCCTCTTCAATATCTTACTATATTTTTGCATATTTAGCAAATGACGATAGGGTGTTAATATACAAAACGGGATAAGCGACTTAATTAACATTTTTCATATACATGTCTTGTTGGTACGTAGACTATTATAGCTCTCAACAATTTCCTCTCCGTCGTAATTTCAAGCAATACTTTTCTCTTTCCTATTCTTTCCAGTTTCTCTTCTGTCAGAGCTATTAAGGTAAGATACTCGATATTGCCTTCCTCGGCTCTTGCCTGAAATATGTCCAGTAAGTTCCGAATTCTCAATGTCCTCTTTCCTCATTATGTGTCCCAGAAATGTAAACTTTCTCCGCCTTATTTTAGCTATAAACAAAATTGTTGTTTCGCATTTCCATAAAAGTTGCCAGTCCCTGGTATGATGAGAAACTACATCTGGTAGCAAGGCCTCTGATCGGGAGAATGGAGATTTTGTGGAGCAACTTTTAATTGATATTGTTTCCAGGTCCTGACTGAACCGGGATGATAGCACCTATTAGGATCCCAGCTATAGACAAATAATGACCCCTCACCCAAGCAAAAACAAAATAACAATGAAAATTTAAAAATATGTTTTATAGTAAAATTACCAGCAATGCATTTTCATAGTTAAATTACAACAATTCATATAGTTGAATTACACACAATACATTTTAATACAAAATGACCAAGAATACATTTTATCTGTAGTTGAAGGCATGCAATTGCTTTTAAAATATTTAGATTTGAGCATTAAATAACCCATACAGGTTGATATGCCACTAGAAAAATCAAACGAATCAATTTAAAAGCTTGTTGCTCATATGTGCTGTCCATGTTATTCTCATCCGCCGTCTGTAGAACCAAATCTCCGTTGACCGAAGTTTTCTCTTCGTCTGCGAGATTATGCGGCATTCACTATGACATAGGGGGATTGATATTACAAAGTTGTTCTGCACAAGTTTCCTTATTTAAAATTAACTTTTCACGTTTCTTAATCTTTACTTAGCTTCCGAAATACATTTTTAGCCATTCCGATGCCCCCTCGCATTTCGGTTTCATATTTTTAATATCTCTTACAAAACTTTAATGAAAATTAAATTTTGGGCCTTCTTGCTTTCGACATTCCTCTTGCTAACGAGCAAACTTTCTGTCTGCTTACAAGTGAGGTTTAGTCATTTATTTTCGGTTTTCTTTTAGTACGTTGTTTAGGATTTCTGCCGATTTCTTTCTGAATCTGTCACCAACACCCTGCCGTCTTCGTATTAGGTTTTTAAGATTTTATCCACCACTAATAAATCCTAGTAGGCCTTTTCTATTTGTCTTACTTTCACCTTTCTGTAAAAACTCAATAAATCAGGTGAAAAGATTCGTCCTTTTCTTAACACAACCGAATCATGTGATAGTAATTTATTCCTGACGTGTGTTGACCAACATTATTGACATAATTTCATTTTAGTTTGACTTACGCACCTATCCAAAAAGTGATATATACCCCTTCCTTAAGTTTCTTAAATCTTGAATGTTAAAATTAAGCACAGATCTAGTTCATTTATCCGAACAAATTTCGTAATAAATTTCGGTATTTATTAGTTTCAGTCATAAATAATTACCGTTTACTTTATCAATTTGAATAAATAAAGTACAATAATATCTTATTCAAATATATATTCACCATTATTTGCAAGGAATTTTTGGAACGTACCATCAATGTCCTCCTTGATCTTCCATATGTTTTCACTAAAATTTCACAGGTTTCCATATGAAAATGTTTTCAACAGAATGTTGGTTTACATTAGAGAAGGTATTTCGCACTTAAGTGTTTTTAAATTATCTAAAAAAAAAAAGAAAAAAGAAAAGAAATAGGAAATAATGAAAGAAAATTCTTCATCTTCTTATCCGCCGTGTATGCTGCTAATGTCTTACTAAAACTAAGTCGGGCTGGTGTATTCCAAATTTATTGTTATCTGCCACTTATGGTTAGTTAAATGATTTGATGATTCTAAAAATAAATAATTGTATTCGTTTTGTAAAGTGAATATTATGTTATGTTACAAATAATTTACGTTTTTGTTTATAAAATTTATTCTTCCAAAAATAAAGCCAAAACAATTTTATTCACTTATATATTCATCAATATCATCAATGACATGTTGCTTCTCACCAGGCATCTATTTGACATCAAAATCGTCAATGACATGTTGTTCTCATCAAGCATCTCTTTGACATCAAAATCGTCAATGACATGTTGTTCTCATCAGGCATCTATTTGACATCAAAATCGTCAATGACATGTTGCTTCTCATCAGGCATCTATTTGACATCAAAATCGTCAATGACATGTTGCTTCTCATCAGGCATCTATTTGACATCAAAATCGTCAATGACGTGTTGCTTCTCATCAGGCATCTATTTGACATCAAAATCGTCAATGACATGTTGTTCTCATCAAGCATCTCTTTGACATCAAAATCGTCAGCGTCATACAACGTTTCAGCCCTCGGTTCTGAACATCAGAAATTATCAGGATATATGCTATAGAATTGTATGAGTTATCTGAAGTACTATCCTATCTTTATTATTTCTATCCTTCTCTTTTTTAAAATTTTATCTGACCATTGATATCAATGAATTTTTTGTGTTTCTATAACAGCTGGTTTCCCTGGTTTATATTTCAGAGAAATTTTATTCTATTGCTTTTGAGTAAAATTCGGAACGTTACGATGTGAAATATTTTCGAGTGTCTCTTAAGACTTCCTAGAAATATTTTCATGAAAATTATTTTGAATAGCTCCCCAGTTTCTGACTCGACTGTATGTATTTAAACGTGCGGCTTAAATAAGCAATTAGGACTCGTCGTTTTACTATTGACCTAGCACGATGCAACAGTTCGTATTATTCTAATATTTTATTTCATCTTATATCTTCTGCAGTACTCCTTTCCAATTTCTTGCTTCCTTGCCAACTACAATCTTCAAAATTTTAAAATCAACTTCTTCGTCACCTTTCTTCCTGAAGTCTGTTATTTTATTGTCCTTTCTCTCACTTCTCAGTAATGTTCATTCTCTTTCACTCCCAGTAACATTATTGCTTTGTTTGGGGTGAAATAATTTAAAGAAAATCTGATTTACAGCGTTTTCTCATCTATAAGTGTTACAGAAAAAGGTAATAATCGGGTGGGGCCAGGTTAGGTGAATATGGGGAGATAGATAGAACTAATCAAACGAGTTCTAAATGTGCTATTACTCCGGTGTGCGGTTTGCAGCCTGCTGGACGATCTCTTCAAAGATGTAGAAGAGACATGAAGTAAAAAAAATCTGATATTACAGAAGGATGCTGAGGATACCATGGTCTGATCATGTAAGAAACGACAAGGTTTCAGAGGAAATGGAAACAAAAAGGAAACTTATACTTAACATCAGGAAGAGACAAGGAAAATCAGACAAGTAAAACAATTAAGTATTTGGGAAGTGTTCTAAAAGAGGAAAGAATGTGCGACACTGAAATCCGAATACGCATTGGGATAGTGAAAGATGCATTCCAAAAGCTAAGCAGCGTATTAAGAAACAGGAAAAGAATTGTAAGAAACAAAAGAAAGTGTACTGAACTGTTACGTGATATATGTCTCCCTATATGGCAGTTAATGCTGGACGATCTCCTCAAAGATTAAGGTTTGATTTGGTTTATTTTGTTTTACGGAATATCAACATCAATGGATTATTTCATTTCAACATTTTTTATTTTTGGTAATATTTTGTTTTGTCAAAAATTTGTTTCTGGTAATGTTTTTTTCTTCAAAATTGTATTGCTGGTAATAATTTTTTCAAAAAAGTATTGCAGGTAATAGTTAACTATTTGCCCATAGATGGGATCCTAACATGTGCTACCACCCCGGGTCAGTGTGGACCTGGGAACAGTAGCAATTAAGAGGTGGTTCAACGCTCCTCAAAACCTCCTGATCAGAGGCCTTGCTGCTGGATGCAGTTTATCGTCTTACCCAGGACGCGGATGTAGTTTAACGTCTTACCCAGGACGCCAAAGATTAAGAAGAAACATGAAACAACAGATATGTGGTTCTACAGAAAGTTACTCAGAATACCCTGAACCGTAAATATAAGAAACAAGATTTTAGAGGAAACGAAATCCAAAAGGAAACTTATACTTAACATCAGGAAGAGACGGTTGAAATTTCTGGGGCAAATAATGAGAAATCTGATACTCACAGGGCATATTGAGAGCAAGAGGGACAGTAAAATATTATTGAGGTTTGCAGTCTCGCGCTCTCATTAGTAGAACAACATTTTCTTACGGACAAGAATAGCTACCCAGGACAGATTGAGAGCAAGAGGGGCAGTAGAATACAGCGCGTATATAGTTAGATAGCGATTGACATATCTTAGTATGTTCATAACTCAGTAGCTAGCTAGGTAGCTTAAGCTTTCGTATGTATCTATCTATCTATCTATCTATCTATCTATCTATCTATCTATCTATCTATCTATCTTTGTTTTTTATTCATGTCTTGATGAGCTTCAGCAAATGGATGGCGGAACAGGGTTTAGGAGAAATAACGAAAAACCAGAATTTATTAAAAGCTATAAAGGCAGAAAAGTGTGGAGAGCCATGATCACCTACGTCCTGAGGGGGATACGGCACATAAAGTAGAAATGCAAAATACTCTGATGATTCTAACACTACACCAAATTTTGTTCCATGAAGCTCAGATTTCGGGGCAGATTTGGAAGTTTTACCTTGAACCTTGTCATATGTTAATCATATCTATTTTTCATCACTTGGTGACCACGTGGAATGTTTATTTAGTGTGATATGTTCACAATTAGCTTTCAAAAACGGAAACATATCCTATGAGTCTTGCTAATAATTTATATTGAAAACTCAATCTATCTATATTTTATTCTTGAAATACCCCTATATTTTTCTTCATCAACTGACCTCATTGTGGTATTGATCCCATTTTGAAAAAAAAAATTATTTTCATCATCCCCATCGCAATTATAATCCTCCCCAACAGATCGGTATTTTACAGATTAGTGTTTGTGTCATTGTATTAGCTGCCATTTTTGTGGTTTCTTCTTTCCTTATTGCTGCAACTCCGGGATTCTCGTCTTGCTGAATTATAAGAATTATTAGTTGGAATATTATTTTACTATTTTTTCTGCTTGAATTCAACACCTTCAACATCTTGCTCCTTTTCCTGTTTCATCAATTAACTCTCCTTCCTCTGGCTCCGTCTTCCTTTCTAGATTGTTGCACATTAACTTTCCTCTTAATTCTACCCCGCCACATTTATTGTACAGAACAATCATTTCCGTTTGACCGTAAACATTCAAACGCCCAGCTGCCG
>OZ038505.1:2082500-2122500 GCA_964036315.1 Acanthosepion esculentum
GTACCGGAAGACAGGGAGGCAAATCAAGAGATCCAACTAGAGACTCTGCCCGACTGCGACTTAGTCAACACATTCTCCAGGAACGGTCTTCCCAGGAATATACAAAAGACTATATGTAAATATTGTGTACACTTTCTTGTTTCAATACATTTTATTCTAACTACATTTTGTGTTTGCATTATTATTCCATGCATTAGTCAAGTTTCAACAATAAAGAATATTTCCCACATTCTACCGCCCCCTCCACTAAAATATAAACCTAACATTTTACGAAAACTAATTTTGAATGGTACCACTGAATTTCCCTTCTAGGACCATCAAAATAATATCTACGTACAAAGTTATGGAGTTTCCATAGATTCAGTTCTGGGACCAACATTTAGTATCTTCTATATGACTAACCATGAAAATAAGATATTTAATACCACTAAAAACCCTAGCATCTACTAAGATATGAAGGTGATATCCCCATCTTAGTTAAAAACGTTGATGAAATATATCAACTAGAATAAAATACTTCCCAAATATTCCGTTCTTAAATTCACAAGAACAATAAAATGACAGGAACAATAAAATTCCTTTTCTTGATATATTGATAGACACTAATAATAATACATTTACTAGCTCCCCATATAAAAAGAGAACAACTAGTAAAAACACGTACACTCTCATCTATAAAAAAGAATGTCCTATTACCAAACAGCTATTATACAAAAGTTAATAAGCCGTGCAAATGTTCACTCTTCCAAGAATAAAACTCTCATTAATAATGACTTTCCTAATTACATTGTTGATGACAACATTAGAGCAGCTATTAGGAATATGAACATAAATCAAGGAGAACATAATACTTCCCCCAATAATCCTAAACATATAAACCTACTATACCTCAAACAAATACACTCTAACTACAAACTAGATGTAAAATCAAACTTATAAGTACTAATATATCGCCAACTTATCCCAGTAAAAAAATAAAACTAATTATAAACTATACTACATTTAAAACAACCAAATTAATCAATAATATTTCTTCCGTCAACTAATGCTTTGCAAATACCAAAATTCTATGTGAATTTAAATGTCCTTTGTAAGATTATATCTCAGACAAAAAAGTAAATATATATGTTGGTTTCACAACAGCATTTTCAAGGAGACTTTCATTACATATGACCTATTCAAGTTCTATCGCACAACATTTAAAGGAACTTTCCTGTCAATATTTACAATTTTGAAAAATATTAATTGATAATACAAGTATAATCCACTATGAAAATAACAAACAAAAAACTTCAAACTCTTGAGGGTTAGGGTAAGGATTAAAGTATTTTTGATACACCCTGGTGGAACGTTTTATTTTATTTTATTTTTTTAGGTGGGGTCGGCTATTTCGATCTAGTCCGACTAGGATACCCCCCCCTTGCTAGTTTGGTTAGCTCAGCATCTTGGATCGGTTCCAATTTTACGAACTACAGGTAACGACCACCTGATGATTTCGTGCAAGATCATGAAACTGGAAGACTTGGTCGGTCAGTGCCCACCTGGAATTTGCCATAAAGTATATATATATATATATATATATATATATATATATATATATATATATATATATATATATATATGTGTGTGTGTGTGTGTGTGTGTGTGTGTGTGTGTGTGTGTGCGCGTGTGTATACATATATACATACATACATATATATTTATTTATATACATACATATATATATATATACATATCTCTCTCTCTCTATATATATATATATATATATATATATAGAGAGAGAGAGAGATGTATATATATATATATGCATGTATATATATAAATAAATATATATGTATGTATGTATGTATACACACACGCACACACACACACACACGCATATAGGCTCTTGAAAAATTTATTTCGGTTGAGCTCTCTGGGGAGGAAGTGTGGGTTTGTAAACAGTGACTATTACGGCTAATAATGCAAGACTCTTCGGTAAATCGAATCGAGTTCTCTCTGTCACTGTGTGTTTATCTAAATATAAATACGCTTAGATTCACCTTCTTCTCTGCTGTGCGCCAATGGCTTCAGGGTAAAATTTCCGACTGACGCGAATTCAGTTGGATTTCGATCCTAGCTAGAGGCAAACGGACGTCTAGCCACTCTGATGAGCTGTGATACAGCGAAACAGTCTGTGGATGACTATATATATATATATATATATATATATATATATATATATATATATATATATATATATATATATATATATATAAGGTAGATAGATTGATAGGAACTGGCAGGTCGGCAGGTATTGAAATTGAGAATTGGGTTACTAAAGGGAATTAGCTAAAACTGAGATATCTAGAAAAGGAATGTCACGTGGAATTGGAAAAATCTAACCCGAAACGTTGTAAAATGGCAAAAAGGATGAGGATAACAGTCCGAACAATATAAATAGTGCCAATAGTTACAATACATCTTCTCAGAAACAGAGACAGATGCTTTACGTACTTGAGTAAATGGATTGTAGATTTGGTTTTGAGAGAAAGAACAAACATATAAAGTTTATTCAGAGCTACAAGAGACAGAAAGATGTGGAGAGCCATGATCGCTCACGTTATGAAGGGACACCGGACATAAAAGAAGAGGTAAAGTCAAAACGAGATCGTTTGTGGAATTTTATGCTATGTTTGTTGAATTAAATATATACGCAAAATATTATTGAGTAATTTATTGTTGAATTATGTATGAGGCACCGAGAGCGGCCCGAAAGCATGAGAGATAATTCACTAGATTAGCATTGTTAACCATTACCCACACTTATGCATTTCACATTACGCAAATTAATTACATATGCACTCGCACACAAATATATTTTATAATACTATGAACGTTACTTTTAATGTAGACACGTGTTTGGGTTGATATTCCTGGAATTTATCTTCTTAAACATTGAAATTGATATTAGACAGCCGTGACTGAGAAGTCGTACTAAAGTAAATGTTATATTGGTGTGAGTTTGTTATCTCATCCTGGTCGCCTTTTTTTATATTCCATACGAAGGGAATAAATACTTAACACCAGGTGGATAATAGAAGAAAGGTTTATTGTACACAACCAGTACAATATGCAATACGGTACAGTGAAACACACAGGCCAATCTACTAGTGAGTGCCACTAATTGGGCGGTCGGACGTGCTTGCGTCGTCGTCTTCTCTCACTCTTCTCTGTCTACCCCGTCTCTCGTAGACAGTCGACTTTATAGGTACTTACTACATATAGTGTAATCCTTCATGGTGGGGGGTATTCCATTACATCAGTAAAATTTCCTGCTGACAGGAAACGAACCGCTCTTAAATTCAACGTGTGAAGCTCCATATTTGGCCTGGGTGACCATTATGATAAAACAAAGTTAAACAAAATGTCTATCGTCAAAGCTTCTCCCAATCTATGTATGAAAGATTAATTGTCGTAACCGTACCGTAAACAGTAGTGAGTAATTTTTTTTTCTTATTACTATGGACTTATATTTCTTATCAGTCTAAACCAGGCATGTGCAAACTTTTCCGACCAGGCCGCATGAGATAATGACTCATCATAAAGTGGGCCGGGCGAATTAGAGTAAAGCGAATATTTTCTTCACCACCTTAGAAAGTTACTTTTCAAATTTACTTTCAACAGCCAGATGTCAGTTTACCTGAAAAGAAACAATGCAGATATTAATCAGAAGAGTTAAAAACACAAGAGATTTCATAAGTCTAGCATCATTCATTCAGAGTCGGCCTATTAGGTTTTCAGACCACCCTCTTATGTATAATTCAATGGTGTACATGTAATAAAATAAGTATTGTTGCAACAGCTACCGACTTTTGCATCTGGAGCTACAACCCGTAATGTAGAAACCACGCCAGCATGAATGTCCTTGAGTGATGTATTCTTTTTTCTTCTGCAGGTAATACGATAACACCATGATGACAATTGTTTCTCAATTTTCAAGAAGCGTTGCTACTTGTGACAATTCAAGTTTTCTTTTAACAGACAGATTTCAGTTTATCTGGAAAGAAACAACACAGTTATTAAGAAGAAGAGTTGAAATTAATGAGAGTAAAACTTCAAAGCACTTAGCCTAATTTCATCATAATCAGCTTCTGAACTTTTCAGCCCACCCTCGTTGGAACTTTACTTCAATCCTTCATGAGCTTCCGATCCTTAGCTGCCATCCAAGACTATAGAACCCAGTCTGTCCTGCTATTTAACCATATTCTGGAGGGAGAAGAAGAGGATTCACACATTTCTCAAGCGTATTAAGTGAATGTAATGGATTCGACTGGAATTAGAACTCGGCTGTTGGATTCCTCAATCCAAGCCGTTATCCATTACACCCCCGCGCCTCATATATTTTTATAATATTATTGGAATCTACTTTGATCAATAAGAATATATAATTACTCTCTAAACTTAACAGAAGAACCGTGATGAAATGGATCATATATATATATATATATATATATATATATATATATGTATATATATATATATATATAAAAGTGGATATGGAAGTCAGCACTTAGAGGCGACAGTCTGTTTCATGCTATATATTTTCAAGCAAAATAATTTGACATAAATAAATAAACAAATAAGCGACTTCCGGTAAAAGTAACCGCCAAAATAGACTACCCATAATGCACCACTGACCCTTATATATAAATAGCCGAGAAAAATAACAGCACTAGTTGCCTGACGAATGCACTAGCATGAAACAGACTGTCGCCTCTAAGTGCTGACTTCCATGTCCACTTTTATATTTACACACGCTCTATCTCTGATATTGAGCACTTTACCCCATAAATATAGCCCATTTTAAGACTATATTTTTCATATATATATATATATATATATATATATATATATATATATATATATATATATATATATATATATTAGGCGCGGTGGTGTAATGGATAACGGCTTGGATTGAGTAATCGAAGAGCCGAGTTTCTAAATCCCTATATTATATATATATATATATATATATATATATATATATATACATGTTGGAAATTTATTTCAATTTTTCATGAGCTCCGATCCTTAGCTATGATTAATTAATAATCAGCCTCATCTTCGTTTGTGATCCAATTCATCACGGTTCTTCTGTTAAGTTTAGAGAGTAATTATATATTCTTATTGATCAAAGTAGATTCCAATAATATCATAAAAAATAAAACTCAGAGAATTCTAGTAAGATATCTTTAATCTTTTCTAAGATACAACGGTTCAGAACTAAAAGATTGACAATTCTGTTGTTACAGGATTTAGACAATTTTACTGTTACACCCGCTATGTCGAGACGAATATGCTGATCTGAATAGAAAAGCATGTAATAAAGTTAATTCCACATTGCAAATAACATATACAACTTATGGTAATTATGCAGGGAGCAATCTCTAAATATTAATTTACTTTCAAGCTTTTATCCATAATCCATAATTCGAAAGCCTTTATTATGATTCCAGAGTGACTTTATTACTTTCACCAAGGCATATTTTGCGAAAACTATATTTCTATGGTATGTTGGATCACTCTTACTGGTAAAGTTTACCCCAGGCATGGGCAACCTTTTCCAACCAGTGTGTCTCATTAGATATGGTTCATCTTAAAGTGGGCCACATGGGATTTGGCTCATCATAAGCTGTGCTGTAGTCATAACAAAATATTACGGTGATTTTTCGTTGAAAGTAAAGCGAACATTTTCACAGCAGAAGATCGTACACGTAAGCATCTGTCTTAGTAATTGGGCAAAAGGCAACGATGAATAAGTTTAAAGAGATGGAACAGTAGAAAGCAAAACTGCATCAGGAGGTCACAACAGGAAGAGGGATCATCATTTCAGCTTAGATCAAAAGAGATCAATTAGAAAAGATCCAACTCAATCCCAAATAATTTGGGCACGAAGGAGAGGAGTTTCAGCTACGATAGCCCAAGGAGCAGTGAAAAAAGACTTGAATATGAAATCGTAGGTGAAACGCGTGAGGCATTTTGTTACACCAGCACAGAAAATTAGATGTTTAGAGAGGGTGAAGATCATCTTCAATAAGTTGGAAAATTATTGTCAGCTACCAATATACCACATAACACCTTTGAGCGCTTAGCTTTGGAGTGGGTAGAATGGAGATCAAAGTGTTTTAATGGACTCAGCAATTTTCAATTTACTTGTCTGAATCGTCTTTAAGAAGCGAGAGCAATATCTAAAAGTTCAGTCAATCTAACAGTGATCTCTTCCCACAATCCTCACGCTTGCTCCATATGTGGCCTCATTTGTAAATTACTAGCGGGATTTAAGTGCCACTTAAGATTATCGCACAAGATTTAATAACTGAATCCATTGGTTATGTTTTCAGTTCAGATCCTCATACATCGAAACCGACAGGAGAGTCCATCACACACACACACACACACACACACACACACACATATATATATATATATATATATATATATATATATATATATATATATATATATTCATACATGTTTCATTAAATAATATAGATAAGTGTTGTCTATATATTTTTTGTAAGTTCTTTTCATATCGTCTGATATATATATATATATGTTGGAAATTTATTTCAATTTGTCATGAGCTTCCGATCCTTAGCTATGATTAATTAAGGATGAGCCTCATATTCGTTTATGCCCCATTTCATCACGGTTTTTCTGTTAAGATTAGAGAGTAATTATACATTCTTACTGATCGAAGTAGATTCCAATAATGTTATAAAAACCTCATAGAATTCCAGTAAGATATCTTTAATCATTTTTAAGATACAATGGTTCAGAAATTAATCTAAACATTGGACAATTTTGCTGTTACATGATTTGGACAATTTTGCTGTTACATCCTGTATGTCTGGATGAATATTCCGATCAGAATAGCATACATTAAAGTTAATTCCACATTGCAAATAACGTATACAACTTAGGATAATTATGCAGGGAGTAATCTCTTAAATCCCTTTATTTTCAAGCTTTAATCCATAATCCATATTTTGAAAGCGTTTATTATGTTTCCTCAGCGACTTTATTACTTTCACCATGACATATTTTACGAACACTCTTTTTCTATGGTATGTTGGGTCACTCAAAGGCGTATTGGTAACGTCTAGGCCGGCCATGGGCAACCTTTTCCGACGAGTAGGCCGCAGGAGTTTTGGTTCATCATAATGTGGCTCGTACTAATAAAAAATTTGCAGTATTTTTTTGTTGAAAGTAAAATGACCATATGCATATGTATCTACCTTAGAAATGTGGAAAAGGTTGATATTATTTATTTGATTGTTATTTCTCTTCTACAGTTTAAAAATTAAAGATTTTGTACATTGTTACTGATGGCACATGCTGTTGCGATAGGTTTTTTGTAATCTAATGAATGGACCTTACTCATTTATAAAGCAAAATATTTTTACAAGTATGATGTTCATTAAAGAAAATCGCCCATAATTTAAAATGCTGAAACCTCTAACTTCAACGAAAGGTTACAAAATACAAGAAACCATATACGTAATCATTGGACAAAAATAACTTTTATCTCTAAATCTAAGTAATAAGGTAAATGTCTCATTTTTGTAAAGGATTACTTTGCCAGTACACGTAAGCATCTGTCTTAGTAATGGGGCAAAAGACAACGATGAATAAGTTTAAAAAGAGGGAACAGTAGAAAGGAAAACTAGATCAGAAGGTCACAATAGGAAGAGAGATCATCATTTCAGCTTAGATCAAAAGAGATCAATTAGAAAAGATCCAACTCAATCCCAAATAATTTCGGCACGAAGGAGAGGAGTTTCAGCTACGATAGCCCAAGGAGCAGTGAAAAAAGACTTGAATATGAAATCGTAGGTGAAACGCGTCAGGCATTTTGTTACACCAGCACAGAAAATTAGATGTTTAGAGAGGGCGAAGATCATCTTCAATAAGTTGGGAAATTATTGTCAGCTACCAATATAGCTCATAACACCTTTCAGCACTTAGCCTTGGAGTGGGTAGAATGGAGATAAAAGTGTTTTAATGAACTCAGCAATTTTCAATCTGCTTGTCTGAATCGTCTTTAAGAAGCGAGAGCAAGATCTAAAAGTTCAGCCAATCTAACAGTGATCTCATCCCACAATCCTCACTCTTGCTTCATATGTGGCCTCCATTGTAAATTACTAGCGGGACTGAACTCCAAAACGTAACATTTATACCCTTACCAAATAATCTCTTAGTATTTTCAGCCTTCGCCTTTTCTTAAACGGTGATGCCAATCAAAGGCACTGGATTTCTTCATATTATGTTCAACACAAGTCGTAACAGCAGAGCTAAAGTTTCACCAACCATTTTGCACCCTTCAGATAATATATGCTATACAAATGTCGCCAATCATTTGCAACCAATGTTAAAACATAAAAACTTACCATTTCTTCTACTGTTTGACAACGAATGATTCATCTGGGAAGCAGAATTTGGAACCTGTTCTTACGTACTCGTGTAATACTTTCTATTGATACATTAATCAAGACAAACGGCAGCTATTCCAGGAATTTATCTGCCACGCTCACACCCTATATATATATATATATATATATATATATATATATATATATATATATATATATATATATAATACACACACACACACACACATATATATATATATATATATATATATATATATATATATAAAAGTGAACATAAAAGTCAACAACAAGTTGCCTGACGATTGCATCCAGCATGAAACAGACTGTCACCTCTAAGTATTGACTTCTATGTTCACTTTTATATTTATACACGCTCTATCTCTGACATTGAGCACTTTATCCCATAAATATAGCACATTTTAAGACTATATTTCTCCATATATATATATATATATATATATATATATATATATATATATATATATATATATATATATATATATATATATATACAAATATATATCCATCGATTTGTTATTAATCCGATATGATTATATCACTTTAAACATTATTGTTAGTGGATAATCATGTTTGAGTAGACGCTCCGTTTAATTATTAAACCGTATATTTATTTATTTTCATCTACGAAGTCTGAATGTTCGAGAAATGTTATTAAAGAAAAAACAGGATCCGAGCTTCCTTCCTTCAGGGCAGAGATAGCTACCGTTAGACCCAGCACACTCTATCCAACTGACCCAAAGAGAATCTCTGTGTGCGCGCGCGTGTATGTTTGCAAATACTGTGTTGAGTATGATGGTTGGAACTGTGTATAGACTATCCTTATTTTGTGCTGCACTTTTTGTTCAAGTACATTTTACGGTTTCAGTTATTTCTAAGAACCAAAGTAAACCGTCTTAAGAAACTGTAACAAACAAAACACAGACAAAACTAGAAAAATAATAATAAAGATTTTCAGAAATAACGGATTCGACATAGATATAAAAACTAACCTAAACGAAATAGATTTTCTAGATGTTACCTTCAACCTAAGAAAAGGTACAAATAAACCATGCAGATAACCCAATGATAAACCACTCTATATACACACATCTTCCAGCCACCCGCCTTCTATAATCAAACAGGTACCAAAATTTATTAACCGCAGGCTTTCCGGCAATTCCTTCAATGAATCTATATTTAAGTAAGCTAAGAAAGAGCCCTAAAAGATATCGAATTCCCAGCAACACTCACATACTCACCACAGAACACAAAAAGGCCAACTGGAAAAGAAATATTATATGGTCCAACCCACCGTTCAGCAAAAACGTAAAAACAAACGTAGGAAAAATATTCTTCAAACTCTTACACAAATACTTCCCGGAATCAAGCACCCTACACCAAATATTCAACAAGAACACAGTAAAAATCAACTACAGTTGCACCGAGAACATGGGACAAATAATGAAAAAGCCCAACAGGAAAATTATCAACAAACCACACAAACAAATTAAACCCACGTGCAAATGCAGAATAAAGAACGAATGTCCCTTAAAAGGTAACTGTTTACAAAACAACATTATATACCAAGCCACGATAAAATCAACAGATATTGAAGAAAAAGTATACATAGGAGTACCTGAAGGATCCTGGAAACAAAGAACTTATGTACACAAAACATCTTTCACAAATAGTGAATATGCAAACAGTACAATGCTTTCTAAGAATATCTGGGAGATAAAAAAAAACAAAATGCATTTCACACCAAAAATATCTTGGGAAATATGAAAAAGATCATCAGCCTACAAAAAACTTTGCTTGGAGGAAAAAATAGCTAATATTACCTTCCCAGACCAAAATAAATTATTAAATAAAAGATCCGAGCTCATCTCAAAATGCAGACATGAAAACAAATTTTTACTACGTTACTTAAAAATCGAAAATGGAAAAAATAAAATAAAATATGAAAATAATAAAAATAAATAAATAAACAAAATGACAATAAAATAAGCAAAATAAATTAACCGAAACAATTTACCAAATCACACCTGAGAGACGATATAGAATAAAAAAAAGAGAAAGAAAATCAAAGAACCCAAATAAATAAAGTAAATAATAAAATAATTAACAAACCATTATGACAAAAATATTAGTTAAACTATAAAAATCAAACCAAAAATCGGACGAAAAAAATAGCTATAACTGTTATATAAGGATAAAAATACTACGTTACTTAAAAATCGAAAACTGAAAAGAGAAACTATACAGTATAACAAATAAATAATAATAAGTAAAATAAATTGATCTAGATTCATCCAAATAAATAAATAAACTAACAAACCGATCCCAATAATCAATCCAAATAAATACATGAAGTAATAGACAAATTAAAAACTGTTCCCTCCAAAATAATAGTTAGAATATACTACAAAAATCAACGCCAAAATTGAATAAATAGCTTTTATTATCTTCCCATGAAAACTATATAATAAGCGATATAAAGACATTTTACTATGTTAATAAAAACACCGATTAAAAAAAAGAAAAAATCAAATAAATAAATAAATAAGATGAGAAATAAAAATAAATAATAAAATAAAAATAAATAAAAACAGGCAAAATAATTTAACCCAAATAAATAAATAAACGACTTCCAGTGAAATAACCGCCAAAATAGACTGCCCAGAATGCACCACTCACCAGTATATATAAATAGTCGAGAAAAATAACAGCACTCGTGCCCTGGCGATTGCATCTAACATGAAACAGACGGTCGCCTCTAAGTGTTGACTTCTATGTTTCAAAATACGAAGCTAAAACTTCAAATTTAATTATATAATTACATTAAAAGCGTTCGCTTGAAGATGAAACGGAACTAATGCTTTTAATTTAATTATATAATAAAGTTTTTAGCTTCGGTCTTTGAAACACGGTTATTACCGTGTAGCGAAGTAACCATATTTTAAATCAGTTAATTTATAATATTTATGCTCTGTAAATTTACATTGAGCACTGTTTTGTAAAAATAAAAATATCAATAACACCACCGGATTATATTTTTTCTGTTCTTTCTTTTTATTATTATTATTATTATTATTATTATTATTATTATTATTATTATTATATATATATATATATATATATATATATATATATATATATATATATATATATTATTATTATTATTATTATTATTATTAATATTATTAATGTACATTCCTTTTAAATATATTGAATTAATTTCGGCCGACAAGGTAGATTTAATTAATGTTGTATTGAGTTTTTTCAGCATCCTCTCATTTTTACGCATATATATATATATATATATATATATATATATATATATATATATATATATATAAATGTAAAGAGAGAGAGAGAGTGAAAGATTTTTGTATATATATATATATATATATATATATATATATACATACATACAAACCCATTTTATTAAAAAACAAGATATATGTGTGTGTATGTGTGTGTGTATTTTTATGTATGTATGAGTGTGTGTGTTTTTGTGTGTGTGTCTGTCTGTACGTGTGTGTGTGTGATAGAGGCAGTTCAATAATATAGACAGTGAATCTCTGCAGAAAATAGAATTTCAAATTAAATAGAATTAAACACCCATGCTCAACACTCAGGTGTATTGGCCCTGTCCAAATCAGCGGTGACAATGGTTACATTCACATTGGCTTGTCGGAATTCTCACCCTTGAACGCCTCAGCATAATGGTAGGAGATACCTGAATGCAAGAAGCCGTAGGATAGCGTAAACATCGAAGCCAGCGAGCGTTTGTAACGTGGTTTTATACACAAATAACGCGAGCCTAGAAAGGAAGAACGAAAGCTGAGGGCAATGCACGAATTGTCCCGATCGCAGTCTCACAGAAAATGGCCATTCTTCTTAAACTGCTAATCTGAAGAATGTGTCAATTTCAGCGAATTCTTTCTGGGAGCAAATAGAAATGATCTGCTTCTATTCAGCTTTTCGGCAGACTCTTGTTCATTGAATAAAATCTACTGTTCTACCTGGTCAGTAATCAATTGTGTGACCGCTGGCTGAATTAGGAGGTCTATTTATGAAAAGTAAGGACTAGTTCTGTTTTAGAAAGGGTCACATGTCTCCATTTCTCTGCGGTCAGTCTTGTACGTAAAAATGTCATGCCTTTTAATTATCTGTTTATGCGTCAGAATGAGAAAGAAAGAGGGAGTGGGAGGGAGGAGAAATATATATATATAGAGAGAGAGAGGGGAAGAAAGAGAGAGACAGAAAGAGAGAAGAAAGTGATAGATGGAAGTGAGAGAGCGAGAAATAGAGAGCGAGAAAGAGGGAAAGAGAGAAGGGAAGAGAGGGAAAGATAAAGAGAGAGAAGGGAGAAATCGAGAGAGAATATAAAGAGAGAAAGAGAGAGAAAGATAGAGAGAGGAGAAGAAAGAAAGAGATATATTCCCAACAAAAGAAAAATTAAATCAGAAATAATCGAATAACTCAGAATATATACAAGGTACGACCTTAAAGCTCTGGAAATTTAAAGAAATGGTTCGGTGGTTTCATCTGACAATCTACTAATCTTTTCCAAGTTCCCGATGGATATTTTACAATTTTCAGCAAATTACCTCACTAAGTAATAATGAACACTATTTTCAATCCATTCTGCCAGCTCTGTGGGGCAACTTTAGATTACATCAACAATATCCGCTGAAGAATGTTAAAACCCATCCTTCTTTATCTACAGATTCCCTTCAGGAAGTAGGCGATCATGGGCCTCCACATCTTCCTGTTCCTCGTAGCTTTTAATAAGTGCTTACTTTTTGCTAATTTTCCCAAATTCTGACCTACCAACTATTTAAGGAAACACATTAACTAAATTACGTGGTGTTTTTCTCTGTTCTACTTTCATTCAATCCTTCCTGTGTGTATAACTTTTCCAAACCACCTTTCCTCATTACTTGCCCTAGAAATTCCAACTCCCGTTGTTGCTTCTTTTTCTCCTAAAACTCTCTAAAGCCTCGCCGTTTGGCACATGTTCGGTCCATGGTAGCCTCAGTAACAAAATTAAACACATTTCGCGTCGATTATTGCAGACACAAGTCAAGTATGGATCGGATCAATGTTTAACTACACACACACACACACACACACACACACACACACACACACACACACACACACACACACACACAGAGTCAGTTATGTGTCATGCGTGACACGCTTAGGGATCATGTATCTTTCGATACATGACTGACGAGGCAGATTTTTTTTTTTCTCGCTATAGGTTGCCATTTCTTTCTGCGGTAGACCAGTTCCAATCCAAGGATACAGAACCCAGCCTGCTACTTACCCATAGCTGAGGAGAGAAGGAGAGGATTCTTACCTTTCCCAAGGGTATTTGCACGTAAGTGAATATAATGGATTCGACTGGAATTCGACGTCGGGTCTCCGATTCCTCAATCTGATCCGCTATCCATTACTTCACCGTGCCTCCTCCCACTCGCGCGCTCTCTCTCTCTCGCACGCACACACACACACACACACACACACACACACACACACACACACATATATATATATATATATATATATATATATATATAAATTCATATGTATGTGAGGGTATCTGTAGTGGATAAATTGAAATTTGTTAGTTAGGTAATAAAATGTTTGGTAATCCGTATGGATAATCCCAACGAGGATGTAATCCAGTGAGCTCAATGTAAAACCAGAGCAAATATTATATCTACTATTATTATTATTATTATTATTATTATTATTATTATTATTATTATTATTATTATTATTATTATATTCTTAGGTACATCGATTTCATGCATTCAAAATCTCTGGAAAGTGTTCTGAGAATAGACGGAAAGGTCGACACTGAGATCCGAAGACGCATTGGGATGGCCAAAGATGCCTTCCAAAAGCTAAGTATAAGCGACAGAAATACTTTGTTAGAAACTAAGAAAAGCGTATGGTTAGGTGAAGTATGACCTCCTATATGGCAGCGAATGTTGGGCAATCTTCTCAAAGATGAATATGAGTCTTGATGCAACAAAAATTTGGTCCAAAAGAAAATTGCTGAAGATACTGGGGACGGAAAATGTGAGCAACAACGAGGTTTTGGAGAAAATGTAAACAAAAATGAAAAGGACAAATTTATGGAAAGAAGGAGAGAGAAAAGCAGCGCGTAACATTCTTAGTGAGCTTGTGTAAATGGATCGTAGAACAGTCTTATGAAGAGATAACAAAAAGACAAAAGTTATTAAGAGCTACAAAGGACAGGATATTTTGGAGGCCCATGATAACCTACGTTCTAAAGGGACAAGGCAGATAAAATAAAACTAGGTAAAAAATAAGGTCACATCAATTGACTGATCGTGTTAAATAATAGTTTAGAAGACTATTACTTTTAAGGGCAATAGTATTTCTGCTCGGGTGGAAGGAAAAACAAGGAAGTTGATTTTGATTGGCAGAAACAGCGTGAGAATGATAGACAGAGAAAGGTTTTTCGGTGAGTTGACCGTAAACCGTATACAATGTAGACGTGTTATCTTTCATGTTTGAAACGGCTCCACAGTATGAGAGTGATCATACTAGATAGTAAATGTAAACGTCGACGTGATTAATAAATCAAATAAATTTAAATTATCTTTGTTCATTTCTTTCATTACTGGACCTCAAAAAAAATTTCGCCATCCGGCCGGGATAAGACAAAAGAAGAAAAATAGATAATGCAACGCTTATATTGCTAGATTTAGCCGTAAGTGTTATTCTAATATTTGTTTCTCTTTCACTTATCGCTTGTGGGAATCTCTCCCATTTTCATGCTTTCTTCTCAACTATGATCTTGAATGAATTAAATGCATCTTCGTTTTTTTTTTAAATCTTGTTTTTATTGTTCTTTCACCACAGTAAATGTTACACAGTTTACACTACTTTCAGTTATTTATTGCGTCTTTGTGGCTATATCGCCTTCACTTTTGCTTAAAGAAAAAAACTAATTGTACACTGTGCAGTTATGGAGAGGCTGCTGAAATATACTCAGTCCGCTTAACATTTTTGTCATTTTGAATCGGGTTGAGAATCTTTCAGTAAAACCCCACGTATATATTTCATACGATTAGGTACGTCTGACAGAAGGCAATCATAGAAGAAGAATCAATAAGAACCAAACTAACAAACTGCTTATTCCATATCTCATATACTCTGGCACACGTCATCAGTGAAATTTTTTAGCCGAGGGTTAGTAGGCGTTTTGGTTCTTACAAAATCATAACCCCTTTCTTCACGGTGGCTTGATCGCTGTTGATCAGATATCGACTTGCGTACCAGCCGTTAGTTTAACGCTTTCTCATAATGGAACGGTACCCTAACCCACTGTGATAAAAGAACTAGTTAGGCCTATATAGTCCACTTGCAACCATCTTCTGGTTCGATGACTTCTACACTGTTCTATAAAAGGAAGAAAATGCAGTGACCCTTTTCTTGCCAAATACAAATATGATAGAACTTTCGTGTTAGACGAGTAAGTGTCGATCATTCGTTTTGCTCCCTGATGAGAGCATAGGCATACCACTAAAAAAAAGAAAATAAATAAAAAACAGAAACAAACTAAAAAACTATGAGACTTTAGAAAGTTAAAAAAAGGTAGCTATAGTAAGCTATCCAAGAGGGAAATCTATGGAAATGTAATCATTTTTAAATCGAATCTTCTTACTTTCCATCAGCATTCATAATTAACATTAGATGCCTGTCGCGATAGATGGCAATCATGGGTGTCTGTGTTCAGTGATTTTAATTCAAGCTTCTACATGCTAGGGAAGGTTACTGAATAGAATAATCACACGAAGGTTGGTAACGAGCGATAATATTTAGGACAAGAACAACATATATAAGATTCGCCAGCGGCGCGTAGAAGTAGTAGTCAACTGTTAAAAGTGAGTCAAGTGAATTCCACCATGAATCTCCAACTGCAGAATATCTACCAACCGTCCCGCGCGGTCAGATGTGGCACAAGGCCGAATTTAATGTGGGATATCCCATCCCGTAGGCTTGGCAAGAATTTCTCCGTAGACTCCGTATAAACGGAGTCGGGTAGCTGTTTCCCGAGACGAGATTCTGCCCTTCGACATAGCCTCGTCTGTGGATCCTCTCTGCCCTAAAGCAGAAAGTTTGACCAACACAGCTGGAGACGAATCTCTAATTGTAGACCAACATACAGCCTTTACGACTGTATTTATATGAATGGGAGCATACCCATTATCGTCCGTAAGTATGCTACAACGCTACATTCCTCCACATTATCACCCCATCGTCTAGATTGGTGACCCCTACTTATTCTTCCTTTTAAAATCTCTTCGAAATAAATTTTGCTTAGGCGTGACTTTTATTCGTTTTGTGTGGCTATATGTTTTCAAAATCTTGCTTTTGATGATCAAAGTGATAGGAGTTGTCCACTTTTTTGTTCTAGACCTATAAATTCAGATATTTATTAGAGATAGGCATTCGAAAATTATCTCCATTCACGTTAGTTTGAAATTATAAATATTTTAATTTTTGTATAATTAAATATTAATTAGCTAATTAAGCGTATCATTAATTAAGATTCGTCTTCTACAGTAGGAATTTGAATGTCGGCATTTATCTCACAGGTATTTATTAAACTTAATTGTTCACGATACACTGGGCTACGCTGGAGACATAATAATGCAGAAGAGCTTTTTAAACATAATCCCACACACTGCATTGTTCCAGTTTCTTTTTTTATACATATATGCATACGTACAGATTTAACTGATTCTAGCAAATTCTTTTTTCTTACCGAAAATAATTTTTTATTTTATTGTGCCAAAGACGGCTCAAGAGACTTCGAAATTCGAGTCCATTTCTTGATCAATAAAACCCTTATCAAAAGGATGCTATATTTTCTGAGACTTGCAGGCGCACTTTTGTTTTTTAGAAACATTGAAGGATAGAAATCGCTGCAAGATGGCGGTGTTATTTTTTCTCTCATGAATGCTTGGATGGGGGGTAGTTTTAAAAAAATCGAAAGTTCCAACCCAATAAAATGTTCAGCTATTTAATACATCAACAACAGCGAGGGCACGTTCACGTGCTGTAATGGTTACCATCAATTTGCGACTGAGGTTTATCCTCACTTAGTACTCCATACTTCCAGCCATGTGCCACATCTAAGCTACGCTTAGAAAATCACCATCAATAAAGGCAAAATTTGCGAAAGATTGTTATTTGAAATATGAAAAAAATGACCAATAAATTTTAAAAAAATAATCAAACAAAATATTCATTATATTAAATAAGCCATAAACACACACACACACACATATATATATATATATATATATATATATATATATATATATATATATATATATATATATATATATATATGCGTGTGTGTGTCGTAAGTCTTCCCTGTGTAAACAGCGTGAGTGTTTGTTGGGACTCGCTGTGATTTGTCTCTAGGTCCTTGTGCTCATTTTTTTCACCCCAATTCCTTTTCATTGCATATTTTCTAGTGTTTTTAATTTAAGTTAAATCTCCCGTTGAAGCCTGAAGAGTGGGAGCGAAACCGGTTGCTTCGCTTTTAATATGTCTAGTAATATTAAGCTTCACATTTTTATTTCTGTGATTAAATTTTTTACCTCCAAAAATATCTTTAAATATTTGAAAGTTAGGTACAGTCAGAGTTTAATTAGTCAATTAAATAGAATATTAGATTCAGGCTAAATTAAGATCTGTTAAGTTTGAAATTAAATTTCTCAAACAATGTATCCGCTACCAGGTTTGCCCCTCTTTTGTTCAGTTCAGGATAAAGAGGGCTAAATTACATCAAGTTTGGATGATTGAATCTGTCTTCATCAACGATTGAATTCAACGGCTTTCAACCAGAAGCCTGGGTTTAAAGCAGGAATATGAGAGATTGTGGTGCTCGCATAGGAATTTAATTTCCTTTTTTGACTGGGTAAGGTTCTCTAGGTTTTTGGGTTGGGTCCATCAACGTGAGTGTGTTAAATTATCAACCAAGCTCGATGCTAAGTTGAAAATTTTGGTTCACAAGAAATATGGAGTTACAGCGGAACCTAATTTAAATAATATTGTCAATTTGTCTTCGCATGAAGGAACCGTTCTTGAATCGTTTGTACTCGCTCATGGGCTGGACGTTTGCATTCCACCCTCTATGCCTGATAAGAAGAAGATTTATTTCAGAGCTTGAAGTCTTCTATGCCCAGTTGGCAAGACTGTCCCATACTTCTATTGATGCGGTTAGTGATTTGAAAGCCCTGTTAAATAATTCCGCACACATGTTTGCTAGTTCCTCGGTTTCTACAGCTGAATCGAAATGGAAAGCAGAATATCAACGAGTAGTTAATTCCTTGAGGGATAATTATGATCTGATAATCTCCAGACCTGATAAAGGTGCTGGCGTTGTTATTCTAGATCGGGCAGATTATGTGGTTAAGATGTCTTCGATTTTGGAAGATACTTCAAAATTTACAAAGCTAGGATCTGCTAATACATGTGATACAACTGCTTCAGGTGAAGCAACATTTCAGAAATGACCCCTGAAGTTGGTAAAAGCTGGGATGTTTCCACAAGAAATTGCCAATAAAATTCGACCGTCTGGGTCGATTCGTATCCCCCGGGTGTGTGGGCTTCCAAAAATCCACAAGGATGGGATACCATTAAGACCAATTTTGTCAATGGTTGGTTCAGCCCAACACAAGGTGACCAAATGGCTTTCATTGCTTTTGGAACCAGTGTTGCAGCGCTTGAGTGAATTTTGCATAAAGAATTCATTTTCCTTTGTTAACTGCATTCAAAAGTTGTCCTCTTCTGGCAAGTCCAAGTGTTCTTTTGACGTCTGTTCCCTATACACATGTGTTCCTTTTGTGGAAACTATTAATATTTGCTGCGATTTACTTCATCGCAGCTCTCTGTCTCCACCGACTATTCCTGTGTCTGTATTTGTGGAGTTGATGAAATTTGCCACGTCGTCTGTCGAATTTAGTTTTAATAATACCATGTTTCGACAGATTGACGGTGTGGCTATGGGTTCCCCTTTGGGTCCGGCACTTGCTACTATTTTTGTCGGCTTTCACGAAGAGAGAATATGTAGGAATGCACTTCGTCCTCAACTGTATTGTCGGTATGTTGATGATACTTTTTGTTTATTCAACAACGACAACCAGTTTCTCTCTTTACTAAATGGTATCCATCCAGCACTGAGGTTTACTGTCGAGAAGGAATCCAATTTTTAATTGGCCTTCTTGGATTTATGAGTACATCGAACACCGACAAGTTTCTTTTAACTCGGTTTATAGGAAACCAACTTTTGCGGGGTTATATACGCGTTGGGATTCCTTTTGCCCTACAAAACGTAAGATAAACATTATTAGAACCCTACTTCACAGGGAATTAATGATCTGTTCAGAGTCCTTCTTAGATGATGAAATCAATTTTGTTAAGGAAATCATATGCGGTTTAGGGTATCCCCCTGATACGGTTCATTCGGTCATCCGCAACAAGATTGAGGAGTTCAGAAGAGTCAAACTCTGTACTGTTAAAAATTGCCCTGTTTATCTTAGATTGCCCTGGATTGGATCCAAGTGTGAAAGGATAATAAGACAGATTTCATCGAATGTTCGTAGTTGTTTTTTCTCGGCTGAGGTTCGTATAGTTTTTCAAACTCGGCCTATGTTTCGTTCTGGGTGTAAGGATGTTCTCCCTCCCCATCATATTAACTCTGTTATTTACAAACACATTTGTAGTTACGGTGCCAACTATATAGGGAGAACGACTCAACGCCTAGACATGTGAATTAAACAACATGTTCCCACTAAGATCAGGAATCACACCTTGTTGTTGAATGGACGTATTCCAAATACCTATGGTTCCGCCATATGCGTGCACCTCTTAAATAACAGAGGGTGTGCGGATAAGTTTAGTGTGGACGGGTTCACTGTGTTGTCCCGGTCACACTCATTATTACATCTCAAGGTGCTGGAGGCACTTTCTATCGGGTCCCGCAAGCCTTCCCTGTGTAAACAGCGTGAATGTTAGTTGGCACTCACTGTTATTTGTCTCTAGCTCCTTGTCTTCATTTTTTTCTCCCCATTTCCTTTTCATTGCACATTTTCTAGTGTTTTTAATTTAAGTTAAATCTCCCGTGGAAGCCTGAAGAGCGGGAGCGAAACCGGTTTCTTCGTTTTTAATATGTCTAGTAATATTAAGCTTCACACTTTTATTTCTGTGATTAAATTTTGTACTTACACAAATATCTTTATATATATATATATATATATATATATATATATATATATATATATATATATATATATATATATATATATATATATATATATATATATATATATATATATATATATATATATATATGTGTGTGTGTGTATCTCGGCTTGGATTTGGAAGGCCAGAAATTATACAAAAAAACATTTTAAATTTAACAGCAGAAAAATAAACACACCATAATTCCTTTCAGCTTTTTACCCATATCTGATTCTCAAATGAAGCTACTTATTACCTGATCCAGCTTCTAATGCTCTGGAAGGAGAGCTTTGATGAAAGAAGTCGTCGTTCTTGGGGCCTTATTCGTTGGTTTATGTATACTTGGATGATTATCTCCATTGGAATTTAGGAAATAACTGCGCTATATTGAATCCAGTTACTTCTTCTTCCTTACTGAGGTCCGTTGCTCCAGAGTTACGACGCGTGCTTTGTACTGTAACGGTCCGAGTTCGATTCTCGGTAGTAGATGCGTACTGCTGAGGAGTCGCAAATATGACGAAATCGCTGCCCAGGGTTTTCTGTATTCAAACAACCCTTTTGGAAAAGAAAAGGCTTTATGTACTGAATTACAAATTTAAGGGCAAAACAAAAGTGCCGAAAAACTTTGTCGTTGAAACAAAAGCGATGACATGCGAAAAACTGGTGTCATCATTTGTTGAACATCTCATACTTCTCATATTGCAATGGAATACGTGTTTCTCTTTATACATTGTTCTAGTATTCTATACTTAACACATTGATCTAGTATTCAATATTTTAAATATAATTCTAGAATTCTATACTTTTTACATTGATCTAGTATTCTATATTTTATACATTGATCTCGTATTTTATACTTTATAAATAGATCTAGTGCTGTGGGGCTCTCCCATTTTACACAAGATGTACTCGTGTAAAGTATACTTATACTGCCACAAGTGGAGATACGTAGAGATAGGCTGAGACAAGGTTGAGAGAGAGAGAGAGATAATTACGGCTTGACTTACAGAGACTTGTACATATAATTTCTACTAACCCGTAATCCTGGACTACTAATCTTCATTTCAAGTTTGTATTCTTACGTTCAATACATTTATTTTACTATTTCAATTACTGTCGTTGTTTATTTATTTGTGCAGGATTCCATACCCGGAATCCACAACATCTAGTATTCTATGTTAATTTGTCGCTAGGACAATGTATGTATTCAAATATGCGTTGATGAGATTCGCACTTACCAGAAATACCCTGTACATATGATTGTGCTTATGAGATTGTATTAATTAGATTTGCCTTGTCTAAACGAAGTACCTTACGAACTGACGAATAAAACATTCAATTCGGGAAGAATGAATATTTTGTGATACGAATAGAAAGATTTGAACTCGAAGCCGTGTAATTCCTGTAATAACGAAAATGTCTTCAAGAAAACTACTTATTATTATTATTATTATTATTATTGTTATTATACGATGTTAAATCAAAAACTTATCCGCACTTTACCCGTAAAACATTAATTTTGTAACACTGCCTTGTGTTCATGCGTGCTTATTTTTGGTAAAACTGTGGTAACGTGAGCGATGTTTGAGCTTGGTTGCGCCAATTGTGTTGTTACTGTTACCATGAGAAACAACGAGCAGTGATCCTATTCCTCTAGTCGGAATTTGTGCCGGGGGCTGAAATTCATCGGTGGTTTTTAAGCAATGACGGTGACAATGCATTGTCGTCTAGAAATGTGAATGTGTGGATCGAGATGTTTACAAATGACCGGACAAGTGTGAAGCACGAAGGAGAAGAAGGATGCCCGTCTACCTACACCACTGACGTGATGATTCAACAAGCTCGAGAAATGGCGAAGTGGCGAGTTATCATTGATGAGGTAGAACGTTCTCTGGAAATGCACATCACCGTTCACTGATCATCCTGGTTGCGAACGTCTCCGGCAATGTTTACGCTGAAACAACCGCGAGAAAAATGGCGCTATCAAGCTCATACTTCTATCACATGACCAAAATAGTACCAAGCATTATCACGCATGACCTAAAAGCTGAGTGAAAAAACTAATGATAGGTTATGCCGAAAGTGCTAATAAATTTTGAATTCGCTTCGTAGATATTTCAAAAGGGATCTTCCGTTGAGAACTACTCTGGCTTACACATTCAAAATAGGGGTATATATAAAGTTTATGTTTGAGGGCAATTCTTGTTGGGTGGAGTATTTATTTGTCATTCTCGTTCCCCTTCTATATTTCAAACCCACTCACTCACTCTCTCACTCACTCAATCACTCACTCACTATTCTAATCGCCAGTTTCTTATGACTTACAATCAGACATTTTCCGTCCTTCGCGATCTTTTTCTAAAACATATTGATGCCATTTCGCCAGGAAAAAAAAAGAAACATTTTTTTTTTATTAACTATTTTTCATCTTGTTTTCAGGAGACCATTTCATATATTATGTTCCACAAAATTATTTTAAAAAAAAACAACAACTCAAGGCAATAAAGCTACTAATGTGAGGGGTTTACTGATTGTTAGAGAACATGAGAAAGAAAAAAAAGACATTATTAAGGAGATCCGTCAATGGATGAAAGAGAATTAAGAGAGAAGATAATGATTGTCAATGCATTTAAGAAAATTTTGAAGATCAACGTGCCTGTAACGCAAAATGACGGAAAAGAATTCCACAAGAGAAAATGTGAAAGAAGAAATAGAACTCTCTTTTCTCGATATTTTTGACGTTATGTTTTAGATTCAGTTAATGAAATTTTTGCAAATTTGTGAAAGTGGTATTTATTCTCCATTTGTCGAATTCCGAAGAACGATCAACTCCATTGTAGCAATTTGTTCGCTTCGTTTAAAGTATCACCAAATTCCCCGCAGGTAATAATGTCGTCTTTCTACGCAAACACTTATACTAACTACATTTAATTATATATATCTAATTCTTCTAAATATTCATCATATAACTATAGTGACGCCGCTAAACAATACGGGTTCAACAATATGGCCGTTGAGCAATACTGGTTCAACAATTGCCGTTGAGCAATACTGGTGTCAGACGCCTTCGAATATCAATCGCACTAATAGTACTTGCTCGATAATCTAATAGAGAAATAGTATAGTGAATATTATAGAGAAATAGTATAGACTAGAAATAGAGATCAATTAGACAGGCGCTACTTTCCATATACGCTTTTTTCTCTGTGGTCACGTGGTCTACGTAATTCAATAACGGGATCGCCTGTGTTTACTCATTGGCGATCTGTGTTCAAACTCAAGTGTCGGCAGCGACACTTTATTCCTATATAACAATTACCAAGCCATTTCTTAGTATCTAAGTCTACCTTCTGGCTTTAAATAACGTGGAAAATATTGATAAGCCATAAAAAATGAATGAATCAATCAGTCCTGAAACTTATAGGTACACAGCGTATAAAGTATAGGAATGGGTCATGGCAAATGGTTGAATATCTTTTTGTATTAACTACTTAGCCTGGTGGATAACTTTCAGTCCTACCTCGTGTAAGTATCTGTATCTCTATATATGTCTCTCCAATACATACCTCGCTACCACAAGAAGTGTCATGTCCGTAGACTATAGATAAATGGCGACCAACAACACGCTGGGAAAACAGTGAGAATTGTCAGAAGACCTGAATAAACTGTTTCAGTTTCACACGTAAAAACCCACGAGCAGCCGGAAAAATATTTTACGAAAGAGGCTAGGCCATATACAGAACAACATTTTCCGTGTTTGCAATAAGTATTTTAAATCACCGGCTGGTTTCTGTAGCCATTGTCGTTCTCATGAGAACTAGAGCTATGGAACAATCTTGCCAGTTACGGACATATTCGTTTATCGATTCGGCAGCAATCGTATATATGGTAATGGTAATATTAACCGTTTACCTCTAAGGAAACTTTTGGCATTCATCGACGGTACAGTCAGAACAACTGTCCATTGAAATTTATAAAATCTTTATCTTTTCAGGAAAATTAATTTCACAAGTCCGATACCTATAATCTCACTTTAAAATATTGGCGAGAGCTTTCTGTAAGGTGTAGTGTGGAACATCAATATCTTGATTATGACATTATTTTCTCTTCTCAAGTCCAGTAGCTGTTATAGCTCTTTCCAGTATTGATGGGAGTTTCCTTCCTAACCTTTTATTTGAAGTAGTGTGGAACATCAACATCTTGATTACGTCATTATTTTCTCTTCAATTTTTTCTTTTCGTTAGCTTCGAAAAATGATATAACTGTACTAATATATTTCTGTAATGAGAATAATTGTCTCGGATTATTGCGTTCTTATTATTATCATGTTCGTATAAGATCGTGGTTTCTGGTTCGTAATATTGCTCATAAAACACTTGAAAAGAAGATTAGTGAAGAAAAGGTTTAATCACATGAGTTATATAAATTAATAATACAATAATAGCGAATAGTTGATGGGGACGACTTAACGCTACACCTGGCGACCCCTGATTCTATGAGCATACGTCCTACAAATAGTGAATAGACGAGTCTATGATGAACAATTAGGGTGGAGAAGGTCGATCCTTTTTCTACAATTATTATACTAAATATTTTTAATTATATATATCTACAGTGTTCTAAATACTCATCCAGTATTGTTTGCTACAGTCACAAAAGAGATAATTTGTACACAAAATGAAAAAAAATCTCTAAATCCCCATTACACACACACACACATACACATAAACACACACACACACACACACACACACACACACACACACACACACACACACACACACACACACACAAACAAACAAATAGAATGTGAAAGCTTTCACAACATTTCGACTTTATTAGATCTGTTAACCTTTCTTCTGAATTCCCCATACATTATTACCCACGGATAATTTGATTATAATTTAAACGAAGCGAACAAATTGCTACAATGAAATTGATCGTTTTTCTGAAGTCAACAAACGAAGGGAAAAAAAAACACTTCTTTCAAAATTTGGGGAAATTTCTTTAATTGAATCTAAAACATAACTTCGAGAAAGGAGAGGACGTGTTAGTAATCTGTTGTTTGGAAACGGTTCCTGTATTTATGATTACGACTCTCCCATTTTACTTGGAATCTTATTTGAAGCCGAAAAAAACTATCAATCGTCTGCCCAGTAATAAACGGTGAATTAAGAAGAATTTCTTCACATTTCGTCAAAGTCGAATATTCTTTTTTGAAAAGTACGATGAATTGACGCTGAAATCAATGAGGTGCTCTAAGAATTAACCAGTGGTAGAAAACACCAGAAGCCATAGAATGGTTTACTAATATAAAAAGGAAGAACGAATGTACGTTCACCCAATACAATACTTCTGAATTTTACCCGTCCATTACCGAAAATCTGTTAATGTTTGCTTGAAATTTAGCCAAAAATTACTTTCCTAGCGATCGCGAAATAAAATATGGTATATCGTGCTATATATGGCCTGACGATAAACATAGTTTTAGGGTATGCTACATTTAATGGTTAAAGTTCGCAATATCAAGGATAGAGCGTATGTAAATATAAAAGTGTGCATATATATATATATATATATATATATATATATATATATATATATATATATATATATATATATTGTTGTTGTTAGTTATGATAATCTGGTTGTCTCTTCTTTTGCTGTAAGAATCCTTTCTCTGATTAGAAATTATCATTTCTCTTCGTAGCTTTAATTGTGAATAGTTATTATTGATTCGATAATAATATCCACCTAGGCGGGGTTGTCAGATAAATCGACGTGAATATTGCTAGATATGGAAAACGGAAAGATGGAAAACAAGTCTGTGTTAATCTTGGTACAATCCAGTATTATAACAATCTACTGTATACACTAAAATTCAAAAGTTTGAAGCCACCTCAGAATTTTCTCGGGATGAACTTGACTGAAGAGTGAAAAAATATAAAAGTTCCATTGAAAAAAGAATGATATCAATTATCAAACGTATACTCTGAGAAACCTTTACAATGAATACCAAACATTTGTGCTACAGTCATCAAGGCTATTTTGACGTGAGTAAAATTTAATCATAAAATGCATTTTTTTTAATTTGGCATAATAAAATTTCTAATAACATATCATGCCTCGCTTTTTTTTATAACCATGTATAATAATTTCATTTTATTTAAATAAAAAAAAACAATCATTTTTGGGGTCAATTTAACAAATTACCATGTGTCTCTAAAAATTTTGAAATTTAATGCATAATGTCAGGATAGATGAAAGAGAGGAAATCAGCAAATGAATCCACTGGAATCTTTCTATCACTATAGATCGAAAAAAGCCAGCAAATCGCCCAGACTTTCTTATCACAGACAGAAAACAGAAAAGTTACACACTGATTGAGACGAGCGTACCACGTGGCAACATATCTTTGAAAAGTTTTTTTTGAAAAAATCAGCAAATAAAAAGACCTGGTCATGAAAATAGATAAAAAAATGTGGCACTAAAACTGTATTTGATATCGTAGAACATTTGGATCTGATAAAGAAAGGTACCCAAGAGCAAATCAGCAAGATCCTTGGTTCATCATCTGTCCAGGAAATCTACACATTATTTCTAACAAGCACAGCGAATAATTTTCTTCTATTTAATTTTAAAGATGTCTTTTTGTTCAATTATGTAGAAACAAAAACATGTTCACTTGCTTATCATAAGTAATTGTTTATGAACTTTCAAGGGATCATGAAATAAATGCAGGCCAAAAAAGTATTTTTTAACAATAATAATAAAAGCCAAACAATACAGGCATTGAATAATATAATCTATCACCTCTTGTCTGGTATCTGTCTATATTTCTGAGATGAGGTATTATCAAACTAACTGGATCTAACTAACGCTTTTATCCACTGTGCCATGTGTTCTTGAGGCGTTAGTTAGATCCAGTGACAGGACCCAAAGAGTGTGAGTTCAATACCCGGCTAAGACAGTGGAGAACGTTCAGAGGGAAATTAACAGGAGATTACTGATAACTGACATCCATTAAACATGGCACGTGGAACTAGAACAGTCTACCCAATGAGAGAAATAAAGGGTTCAGTTCGACATTCCAACCAACTGAAGAAGGCCGGAGCATACAACAGCCGAAACGTTGCAACAAATATGGCGACAAAGATGAGTCAATAGTCTGAATAATGTAAATAATGAACCTCTTGTCTGGTATTTCTGCTATGTATTTAGAGTTTCTTTATAAAATCCAAAGATGAATCTGCAGTGCTATTGTTCCTGACATGTCATCTCGACTTTATCCACATTCCCCATTGTCGTAATATTGTTTCCTTGTTGCTCTTCTATAAATATTTCCATGCTAATTGTTCTGATGAACTTAACTCTATGGTAACTAGTATTTATGATTATAAGAAAAGTACTAGATTGGCAGATAGGTCTCATTATCTTACAGGTGAAATGTCTAGATGTAACCATAATTTCTCTGCTAACAGTTACTTCGCAATTGTTCTAATGAACTTTCCGCTATAGTACCTAGATTTTATTAATTTAAGAACAGTACTGGATTGGTAACAAGGTATCATCATTTTACAGATGAAATGGAAATATATAACCGTAAATCATATAATAACAGTTTCTTTGATCATTCTTCTTCGTTGTGGAACTATCTTCAGGCTTCTTGCTTTCAAGTCAATTTTGATCTTGAAAAATTTAGGTACAATGTCAATAGCTTTCCTGTCTTCTTAATCCTTGTTCTTTTATTGTTTTCTCTTCTGAATAACCTTTTATTTCGCATATTCTCTCACAGTCAGCAATCCTTTTTAGTCTTAGTGGATTTATTACTTTCCTTGGGGGGGGGATGCTTTTAAAAAGATCGCTGTATCACGTTGAATAAAACCATCTTTGCAAAAGAATTTGGCAAACATACAGAATATAAGAATCAAGAAATCTAAATTGTAGTTATGCTGTATTTAAACCCCAACCGCTGTTCGAATAATAATAGGATCTCTAGGAATGATTAGAAGGAATCCTTATATATATATTTAGAGAATCCACGGAAGCACGTCTTTATCTAAGCTACAAAACATTGTAGTCAGGAATAGAGTTCACCTACTGAGAAAAATTATCTCAATGTTATATCTCAATGTTGTATGACAAATAACTCTCTAAGATCTTCTTTTAAAAGTCAGGCACCCTTCAAATATGTGCTTTTGTTCCAAGATTTTCCAAACTGCTATTATCCGGATGGGAAATGAACGTGAAAAATGGCAATCAAGATATTCCTATATTAGCGAACTAAATCTATTCTCCTATTTCATGTCAGACACGCGTTTTAGAAAATTATGAATACCAGACTCAGCGTTCAGAATTAAAATTTCAAGGCATCAAATTTCCATGAATCTTTAAATTGGTTGTACTTGCAACCAGAAGCTAAATATACCTTCTTAAATCCGTCTTCGAGTGCTAGCGGCAGCCCCCCCTCCAAAAACAAAAACAAAAAAAACAAAAAAACGCGAGGCAAGCCGGAAACAGACAAACATCGACGGATTTTATCAGCAAAAATAAACGAGCAAAACCTTGAACAATGTCATTTGATTATATAAATGATAAAATATCTTTTAGAAAATGATTTTTTTTCCTGTTCTTTTTTACTCTAAATTCCGTATTCTGGATTTTAAATTCTCACCAACATCCTAAATTTTAAAAAAATCACTAGATTTGCGCATAATCGTTGACGTACTGTAAATGATGTTGATGATGATGATGATGATGATCATCATCATCATCATCATCATCATCACCACCATCATCATCATTATTCTCTGACCCCCGACTGCTGCAATCCTCATGGGTGGGAGTGGTGAAGGCAGAAGAAACAGGTTCTGATTTTTCCTCCTCATGATACTTTCAGAAGGTTTTCAGATAGCTGGGCGGCGCCCATCTTCTCTCCATGGAATGATTATAGAAAAATAGCAAATGAGGAAAGAAGGAAAGGACATAATAATTTTATTAATACGTATGCCATCAGTTGATCAGTAGTAAATAACTTCAAATCATTATCGAATAAAACAACAACAAAAAATGCAAAAGAATTTGTATCCCTGTGGTAAATTCTACAGATGACATCGAAGTAGTTGGCTCCGATGTAGCAAAAAATCATAATTCCCTCACTTTATAATACCACTTAAGTTTGATTGATTTTGTTAGCGACATATCAACACCTCTGTTATTTAATTTCGAAATCTAAATATTTTGAACAAAATTACATGGCTTCAACTGAATATATTTTGAACGCAGTTGCATGCTTTCAACAACAGGTAAAATGTAGTGTTGGTCTTTTTGCTATAAAATATATTGTTGTTCAGTCTACTATAAATATCAGTTGATTGAAATAACCTGCCCTCGAAAACAGCATTATCTCACACACACTACATGTACTAAGCTGCATATTATTTGGCAAATCAAAGTGATTGTCTTTTCGCTGACCACGCTTGATCTGAGTATATATATATATATATATATATATATATATATATATATATATATATATATATATATATATATATATATATATATATATATATATATATATATATATGTTGAAGTACATTCACACACACACATATATATATGTATATTTGAGGATGATCACACACACTCACACATATATAGTTTTGCTTAAACTTTTTTTTATAGATACAAATATTTAAGTAAATGATCTGTTGATAATAAACAGTATTAACAACATTTACCGCCGTGAACGCCCTAGAAATCTCAAAGAAAATATGTGTCCTTCAACACAAATCGGACCTGTAAGCTTCACGGAACCGCCATATAGATACAGGTTCGATTCCTGTCAGAGAAAACAGTAATTTAACCTTCCTAACCAGACTTTTCTTCTGTAGCTAAATGGTATATCACGTCAGGCTATATGACAATCCCGTGTAAGGACACAGGCTCGATTCCTATCGGAGGAGACATATTTTATTTGAGATTTCTCGGATATTCAAGCCGGTAAATGGTGTTGATACTTTTTATTATAAACAGAGTATTTACTTAAATATGTGTATATATAAAAGTAACATATAAACGAAAAATATATCAAAGTAATTGTCGGACTTAGTCCATTTCTTAGTGTGTGTGTATATATATATATATATATATATATATATATATATATATATATATATATATATATATATATATATATATCTGTAAAAGACAATAGCAAAACTGTAATAATTACCGACGCGTTTCGTCTTTTACATTTATAAATATTCTCTTTTCCTACAGGTTAACTCTGAGAAATTTTTCATATATATATATATATATATATATATATATATATATATATATATATATATATATATATATATAGATAGATAGATAAAAAAGCAGATGAAAACTAAAGATAAAGTTCATTTTCTTCAGAAAGTCATTCATTCCTGTTGTTTATTACTACTTACAAGCAGGAATTTATTTTCTCCTGATGATGGCCATGCTGGCCGAAACTAGTCGAGGAACCTAATTGAAATAATAAAAACAAAAAAAATATTAATATACAATCCAGTGTGTCTGAAAATTTAAACATTTTAATTTTACAATATTTTTATTGTTCAAACCATATATATATATATATATATATATATATATATATATATATATATATATATATATATATATATATATATATATATATATCAGGCAGAAATAACTTTTATATATATTAAGAAATAACTTACACATAATGTTAAGACATTAGATGCAAGGTTATCTTCATCTTGCTCATGTCTTACCATTATGTAGGAGTTATTTCTGCCTCGAGCCTGTCTCATATCCCACCACTCATGCATGTTGAAACCAATCTGTGCTTTGATACTCGATATTCGAGTCTATTGTTACGGCCAACAGAAGAAAGAAACATGAATAGGCAAACTGCTTGTTATTAAATTTGATATTTTATTTCTTGATTGCCTTTTTCCGATTAGATTTTCTATCTTTCGATAAGGGTTTAGTAATATTGAGGAACCAGTGTGGCAATCATTGAAGAGACATGTATTTCGCATGTGGCTGAAGAAATGGTGGATTAATCGGAAGCATGTTCCATCCGGTAATCAACTATCTGCGGAATTCCGGTTCGAATCCAGGCCTGCAGGACAAGCGAGATGTTTCCCCGCCCCTGTCAAATGCCTTAGATTTACCCAAATTGAGCAAGGTGTCTTTCGCTGTCCACTATTTAATCCATTCATTATCTCCCGCCGCAGGTGAAAATTTCCCTGCTTTGTTCTTCCTTTCACATAGGAAATCTGCTCAAGTCCGAGTAAGCTGCCCTAAAAAAAAAAAACTGGAAACGATCCTTCATGACCTTGGGAAACAATTTTACATCTGTATCCAACAGAGATTTGGACTCGTTTCCACTGTCATCTTTTCGTTGAAAAGACTAATAACTAGGCGAGACTTAAGACTTACAGACGTAAGATAACGTTTTATTCATTTCTGAACTCTCAATTAATATCCGCGTGATGGTGTGTGAATTTACATGCTTACCCCGAACATAGATCACTTTCATGCTACTATATGTACGAGCCTGTTTTTCCTTCTCAGGTGGGATGCCTAAATAGCTACTTGACATTCCGTTGTCCTACGTGTCTCTATCATATGCGCAGTTTATTCCACCACGTGTTTCCATATTAAAATTAGCCACTAACATAGTGTGAGGCGCGATTCAGCACCGGGAGACTATGAGATGTCTTTCCATCTCAATCGTTTTATTTGTATCTATTAGGGTGCAATGTGTATATATTGTAGCCATCATAGATCAAATTCACTTGAAACAAAGTTTCTTTATTGATATCAAATTGGACTCAGGCCTCTGCTATTTTATGGTATGATTCATTCTCCAACCATCATTGTTGTTTATTAAACAAGAATGTCGCCTTAGTACTGTTCTGTAAACGGTCTTTGTGGTCAAACAATTTAGGAAACAATATGTGATACAGACTCATTTTGCAGGAAGAGGACATTATTTTTACTAAATATTCACACAGTACAATTCCTACGAGCCACTCAAGAGAGTGTATTACTGAATGACGTTGTTGTATGGACGTAAGAGGTAATTGTAGATTGTGTGAATATGTACGATATAACGGCTGACCACAAAATTGAATAGATTCAGATTTTAGAGATTGGGGAAATATCCTCTCTCAAGATTTGTTCCAGAGACTGGAAGAATCTGTTTGAATTTCCCCATTACCGATGGAAAGACGATGATTCTACGGTATCACCATGGCAGGCCGGTTCTTAGCTGTAAACGTTTGCACTGGTGGAGCTAAATAATATTTAAGTAGCGAGAAACTTGCGATGATTCGTCGGTGAGAAAGGCTCAGTATGGTAGAAAATAATTTATCACCCAGGGGCCACGTAAACTGAGTATTGAGAATCTTCAGTCCAGATATGGAAGTAATACAAAATGTAGATGTTTTGTACTTTAAATGATATAAAATTATTATTGTTTTTATAAACTGACATATGATATTTTATTAGAAATTTAAATATGACAAAAAGGAAAGAAAAATTCTTATTAAATTTTGTTCTTCTCAAAATCTGCTCATTTAGACTAGATTAATGCAGCACACATTTTTAGCGTTCGTTGTAAAACTTTCGCGAACTTTGATAACAGATTGAATTTTTTTGCAGTGACTTTAAGAGAACTTTTTTCTTCTGTTAAGTTAATTTCAATCTAATTCTGGTGATAGCTTCAAAATTTTGAATTCTAGAGTATACATACATACATATATATATATATATATATATATATATATATATATATATATATATATATATATATATATATATGCATATGCATATAGACATATAAAAAGAAATATTCTCTTACGGTATGATATATTATGGGATAAAGGGCTCAATATCAGAGATAGAGCGTGTATAAATATAAAAGGCCTGACGATTGCGTCTAGCATGTAACAGCATGTCGCCTCCAAGTATTGACTTCAATTTTCACTTTTATATTTATACATATATGTACACACACACACACATACATATATATATATATATATATATATATATATATATATACATATAAACATATATATATATATATATATATATCTGTGTGTGTTGAAAAAATCTAAAAGGAAAACTTAGCTGATACCTTTCGTCCTTTGAGAGACATTATCAAGGCAAATGTAACTATTTTATTATGTGAAAAATATTTATATACATGAGGAAAAATTACAATTATTTACAATTGGTATTTATGTTCAAGAGCAAAATAATTCCTCCTATATATATATATATATATATATATATATATATATATATATATATATATATATATATACTTGTCACAAAATAAATTATAATTGGTTTGGTTTATATTGTTTTATGGTATATCAAATTCAATTATTTATTTAATGCCGACTGGATTTTTAGGATACGATTTTATGAATAGAACATGTATTCTTTGTAAGAAATCAGTTTGTAAAACGTGTCTCAATTACGTATTTTTGTAAATAGTGTTTTTTTTTGTCAAGGGTCAAATGTATTGCTGTTAATAAATTTTTTAATTTATTTCTTGTAATTTTTGTTTTTATTTCAGAAATGTAATGTTCGTATTTTTTTCAAATATATATCCGGTATGCTTTTTTCAAAAACTTATTGCTGGTATTTTTACAGTAAAAATATATTTTTATCCTTTCATAGTGTTATCACCATATTTTGGGGTTTACATATTTGCTCATTACTGGGACCCTAAGAAGTGCTACCACCCCGGCTCAATTAATAGCCTTTCCACGCTTCTCAAACCGACCGATTAGATTCTTGCTGATAACTTATATTTTTCTTGATATGTGTGTGTGTGTGCTTACGTGATAAATTTATATTTTAAGGCATGCCACACCCTTGTGCAAATTAAATGAAACAACATCTTTAGCTCCCTTTATTTCAGTATTTCGTCAGGTGACATAGTGTAATAAAAGTTTGGTATTAGCCATCATTATTTGTTGTATATTGATAGCTGTATTTTATTTATTCATAATGAGATGAAGATGGACATATACATGAAGTTTTTAAAGTGACACATATATCCACAAACACACATATTTATGTATATATATATATATATATATATATATATATATATATATATATATATATATATAAAGAGAGAGAGCAATTATGTCTCATTTTAATACACATGAAGACATATTAGACTATAGCCGCATCCACATATATAAAAAGGCTAAACATAATAGAAGCATTATTAATAAAAAAAAAACGACAACACCCAGTAATGTCAGATATTAACACAGACACAATCTGTTGGCCGTGTGTGCAAAAACATTATTCCTATATGTCTAGATACATACATAAAACAATCCATACATTCAGTTAAAAGTAAAGATAAAATCATCCTTGATAATGGCTAATATGATCGAAAGAGCTCGGACATATAAAAGATTCGGACAATTTCTAGATAATTTATGTCCACAAAAGAAGAAGATTATATGAACACGAGAACAATTAAATAAAAGAAAACTAGCCAGTCGTTTTTAATGAAATTTCTATGGAGTGATTGTTGTCCATAGACAACATTATATATATATATATATATATATATATATATATATATATATATATATATATTATGAAATGGACAAAGTGCGACAATTAATTTTTAGGATATATTTTTATGTTTATACGTTCTTTTTTTTTATAGATACAAATATTTGAGTAAATGCTCTGTTTATAATAAACAGTATTAACAGCATTTACCGGCCTGAATGTTCGAGAAATTTTCATAGAAAATATGCGTCCTCCGACAGGAATCGAACCCGTATCCTATATGGAACCGTCATATAGCCTGACGTGCATTAACCGATTAGGCCACATAGGAGCGTTCGGTTAGCAAGGTCGATTTTACTGTCGCAGCTCGCATATTTTCTATGAAAGTTTTTCGGACATTCCGGCCGGTAATTGTTGTTAATATTGTTTACTATAAACAGAGCATTTACTTAAATATTTTTATCTATAAAAAGAACTTATAAACATTATATATATATATATATATATATATATATATATATATATATATATATATATATATATATATATATATATATATGTGAAGGAGAAATGACACACCGCAGATGTTTTTGGGTTATAATCTGGATTATATGAAAATATATATTATTATTGATTTTCCATAACTTTTGCTACTCGTGTTTCGGGTCGAGTGACGTTCATAAGGCGAAGAATTGTTATTTCCACATATTATAAAAGAATTAAATTTTCCTTAAGTTCTCTTATGTTTAGCCCCTGTCTTTTGTGGTTGTTAGTAATTCAAGTTCATCTTGTACTAGTGAAGAAAATTTTCCTCTGCTTACTCGTTTATAAAACTATTAGGATTAGTTAGAAAAAGTAACGAAGGAAGGAAAGGGACTTGTGCTTATCTTTTTATGAACTCTGTATCTTTTTAAACCTCCCTCCATTGTTGGGTATTGGGTGTATTTTTGCTATTATGTGTATACATGTTACTTTTCCATACTTTTCAATATATATATATATATATATATATATATATATATATATATATATATATATATATATATATATATACATACACTTTGTAATGTATGTAGGCTGATACATATGTGTGCGTCTGCGTGTGGTCTGTCTAGTATTTTTTTGCCAGTATTTAAGTGTATATTCGTTCTCCATACTGGTATGTGTGTGTTTGTGTGTGAGTGTGTGTGTTTAGTCTGACTAGTGTGTTCCGTCACTATGTGTGCTAATGTTTGAGTGGGGGTATCATTTGTTTATTGCTGGTTTAAATTTATCTATGAAATGTTTTTCTTGTATCTGTAGGTAAGAATAATTGACCGTTTGATATATTACCATAATTTTAAATTTATCTTTGTTACATTTGTGGATGTTTTGCGGCATTAAGAGTTTCCAGTTGTCTGGTAATTTAATATTGCGTTCGTGAAGAGAAACCCTGATGTTTAGTGCTTGGGTGATACCTATATAGGAATTGCAGCATTTTGTGCACTTGAGCGCATGAATGACATTTTTAGAGTTGCAACTCCAAAAATGTGATTTTGTTTAGGTATTTCTTTATTGTGAATATTGTTGTGGGGTTTTCAGAAGTCTAGGTGTTTCCTTCTATACTGATATCACAGCCCCCCACATATTTTCTTACTGCATTTTTTACCCCCCTGTATTGTGTGTTGGAAAAATTTGGATGTTGTTAATATGTAGTTTAGTTTTTATGATTGTATGATTGGCGTTTGCTTTAATTATTTTGGTTGGTTTTAGCATATATATATATTTATTCTCTTGTGTACGATGCGACACTCTCAAAATTCGCTTCAAAATCATGTCTTCAAATGTGGCATGATTCCCGATTATATACGGTACTAGAAATTGTATTGTTTGCGTTAGTATACAAAACTGGGCAGATATGAATGTTTCGCAAATATGAGAAATAAATGCGTTCATAAGGCGTATATATATATATATATATATATATATATATATATATATATATATATATATATATATATATATATATATGTGTGTGTGTGTGTGTGTGTAAAGAAATAATTTATACAAATAATTAAATAGCAATGTTAAGGATTTTGCCATTAATCACATTAACATTGGTAATTAATCCTTTGTATAAATTGTTTCTTTATGATATAAAATTGAACACCCTAATATATACATATATACATATATATATATATATATATATATATATATATATATATATATATATATATATATATATATATATATATGTATATATATATAGATATATATATATATATATATACACATGTGTGTGTGTGTGTGTGTGTTTTGTTCTTAGATGTTATCATTCTTTTATCTTTTATTTCAGTTAGCGTCCTCGCTGATATAGTCTGTGGCTCATCGGATGAGAATCGAACGAAGAAAGCTGACACTCTTTGGATTATAGCCATCTACATTTTCAATGTTTAATAAGAGTAGTCATAAAAACCTTTCGGTTTAGAATGAAAGATAGGATCGACAAATATTTGAACTGTTCATAACACAACGAATAATTTGATAAGCCTACAACATCCTTCTTATTAGCTTTTTACATCCCAAGTATAATCAATTTGAATACTGTCATTGTCCCAAATTTCTTTTTCCATTTCCATTAACATTTTATACAGTCAATGTAACAAACTTTATGGGACAGAAGTCAAATTTTTTCTGCATGTGTACAAGAATATTTGTGACCCATTCATAGAAAATATCAGAAATTACTTGGAAATATTATTACTATTATCTGTTCCCGTATATATTTTTTCAGCTTAGTCATATATATCAGCGTTTAATTGCAAATGCGAATGATGCCTTCCAAATAAACAAAGTTTTAAGAAAGAAGCTTCAGAAACATAGCAATGCTTGCTGATTGGCTACAGTGGCCTTTATATCAACTCGAACCAATCTGAGCATTTTCCGCCAATCTCTTTCATTAACAAGGAATGACTGCACACTTAATTGCCACTTAATTACCACTTAATTGTCCTTTCTTTCCTGACTATTTGCTGTAAAGTTTAATGATTGTTCATGAAATTCTAAACAGATTAGCAGGATCTTTTTTTAAATACTCTGGTCTGCTTGTCACGTACCAATACCATGACAAGTTCAAATCATTTTCAACGCATACTAATGTATATACAGGTTTTCCCCCCGAATTAACACAACTAATTCTCACTCAAATTTTAACAAAATATGAAAAAACTAAGTTGTCTATGCGGACTTTTCTCAATGGTAGTCTACCCGGAAGATGAAACGGTCGTGCCAGTGATAATAACAATGTTCCGCTGAAATGGCCAACACGTTTATGTGACTTCACACATTGTGATTTTTTCTATCGGTCTATGTGAAACGAGAGGTCTATATCCCCCGTTTTCATACAACCCTAGAGGAGCTTAAGAAGAGAATGCCTGAGTCGCTGGAGCATGTTACGCAAGACATGCTACAGCGAGTTTAGCAGGAGCTGGACTACTGACTTTTGTCTGATGTCACAGGTTCTGCGAATATTGAACATTTGTGCAATCGGTTATAAATTCTACATCACTTTGAATAACTGGTTAGAATTTTGATAAATAAATATTTCACTGTGCAACATGAAGCCTATTTAATGTTGTTTTCCTGGGACATGTAGTTGCTCAGGCATTCACATTTAAAATGATGTATATTAAAATTAACATCTCAACATGGTTATATTTCTAGAGACATAAAATGGCTGCCACATATTTATTCACGTGTAGTTAATTAAGTTAAGGTGAATGTGTATGCATATTGAAACAATAATAATCATCAACCAAATGTGATGTTCAGGAAACCTTTTTGGGAATAAGGGATAACAGGATTCCCAAACAGCTTTTCTATAGGGGACTGAAAGAGGAAAGCCTCCAAAACACAAGCCTTATAAATGTTAAAAATAATATGAAGTTTAATCTAAACGCATTGCACATGACTGTGCGGCTTTGGGAAGAACTGACTTTTAAATGTAACGAGGCACGTTATAATGGAAGGATGCAAAGACTTCGGGGATTAATATTTTAAATGTGCACAGATCAACATCCGAAGAGCTGTGTGTGTGTGTGTGTGTGTGTGTGTGTGTGTGTGTGTGTGTGTGTGTGTGTGTGTTGTTGTTGTTGTTGTCGGGAGCAGGTTATGTAAACCAACTGAAAGAAAATCGGAATTAAGCTAACTACGATGCCAGCCTGCCTCATCGTTCTGCCGACAATACGAGGGTTGTTCAAAACATTCGAAGTCTCACGCAGAAGGAAAAGCCATAGCTGAATATTTCAATTGTGACAACACACTGCCACTTACTAAAAACCAGATAAACTAATAGTTATGGCCCAGGTTAAGACCAAGGAAGAACAACACGAACACAAGAGTAGAAATAACGAAGATATATTACACGGAATAATAATGCAAGATGTGGAAGGTGTTAGTATGACTGTCAACCTGGTTTGGAGTAAACTACTATCAGCTCGACTCGATTCGTCCCTCTCTCTTGAGAGGCGTAGTATCCATAGTGTTAGGAAGAGTTCATTCTGTAGTTATAGGTAAGGACACATAACACTAATTCAGATTTCTGTCTTAATTTCAGTGAAGGTCAGGGCCTACGAAAGGCAAGTGGTGTCTGACGAATCTAAAAATGGACAGAACAAGGGCCATGAAGTCATAAAGTA
>OZ038505.1:2125000-2165000 GCA_964036315.1 Acanthosepion esculentum
CAACTGAACACACTGTTTACTTTTAGTACGGAGATTTTAAGCAAGGTGTTTCTTTAGCCTTTGATCTTGGACTTTGTCCACGAAGCCACTAATCCCGGTATTATCCTAAAATAAATGTCCGAGATAAGCCAATAGATAATCCCCTAATCTATCAAAAACAGCAGTGTTGTGAACCTAAGTATTCTTTCTCTTTTCTTTTTTCTGAACAAAGATCGCGTTACGCGTGAGCGCGCATGCGCAAAATGTTACAAGGGAATTTGTGGTACAATACGGAATAAAATGATAGACGAAAAAATTTAAATAATTACATCTTTTCGTATTGGAGACAAAAAAAGATTTATTTGATTTGCCGCAGTAAAAAAAGAAATTATCTAGAATTTTAGAGACCGAGATATTTTTTAATCATTTCTGTTCAAACAAGGAAATAAATGGCACTAGAATTCAAGGAGTTACTAAGAGTGTAAAAAGCGGAGACAGAAGATAACGATTGACATTTCATTTAACTTTTAAAGATTACTGTTGACAGGAGAGCAGGAAGCATAAAGCAGAGCTCCAAAAGCAAGAAGTCCGAGTTATATAACTAATTATCGGCGTAGAACATTCAGTTAAAACTAGAAATTTCAACGGTGAACTTTTAACACCTAACAGCCAATATTGTACTACGCTTATAGTCATGATGTCTAGATACGAAAAAGAAAAACCGTATGAGAAAAATTATCGTGAAAACGTCTGCAAAAAGACGCAAAGGGTAGCTTATAGCGTTGTGAAATGGATTGAAGCCGAGATGCAAGGTCATGACCAATAACATCGCCGATTCTTCTTTTAATTTTTGACCAGAATCTTTAAGTACAAACTAAAACCACCAGACGCTATGTGGAAGCCATATCCGATACAGAGACGTGTAATAGACTTGTAAATAAGCAAGATGGATTCTGTTGATAAAGATTGTCTCGCAGACGATAGTGAACCGACATTCATGGTAGCAGACAGAGCAAATGATTCAATAATTTCACTTCATAGCAGTGGAAAACGTGATTCCAAGGTGAAGTAAGTTCTTCTCTTGCAGGTTAGCATCAGCCAAGCTCATGGGAGGATATACAATTTATATATTAGTGGATACATATATTTGAGTAGATGCACCGTTTATTTATTAAACAGTATATTTCCTTTCGTCAAACGGCCAGAATATTCGAGAAATCTTATAAAAGAAAAATATACGCGCTCCGCCAGGATTCGAACTACCACAGCAATGAAACCCGATGAGCTTTAAACCACTCGGCCACGAAGTGTATCGATTGTCTTTCTGTTTCCATAGAAATCAAATAGTATATCTTATACATTTAAATTCGGTTTGAAATTCAAAATATTTTGGTTAAAGTATATACTAAATATAATCTCTTATCTTGAAATTAAAATTAAAATAAAAACTTAAAGAAATATTTTTCAATAAAAAAATAATTTAAAACATATATATATATATATATATATATATATATATATATATATATATCAATCCTCAGCACTCTACGGTACCGATACCTTACTGCTCCGCTGCCTCAGACATCTCCTGCACATTAAGTGGCAAGACAGGGTCACTAACAGAGAGGTCCTCCAACGTGTCGGCATCCCCAGCCTGTTCTCGCTGGTCTGCCAAAGACGTCTCAGAGGGCTGGTACACGTACGCCGCATGGGTAACGGCCGCATCCCAAAAGACATCCTGTACGGAGAGCTGTGTGAGGGGTCCCGCCCAACTGGAAGACCTCAACTCAGCTTCAAGGATGTCGACAAACGAGACATGAAGCTGGCCGACATCGACCCCATCACTTGGGTGGCGGCGGCTGATAACAGTCATCTTTGGAGAGCCACAGTCAGAGACGGCGTCACGACAGCCTCCTTCTCCGTGTCATCCAGCTTCATCTGCGCCAAGTGCCTGGGAGACTGCCGCTCCAGAGAAGGACTATACTGTCACCACAGGGGATATAACTCAATCGCTTAGGACCTACAGCGATACCCCATCGTCTCCCGATACATACATATATAGATACATACATACATACATATACATATACACACACACACATATATATATATATATATATATATATATATATATATATATATATATATATATATATATATATATATATATATATATGTATGTATGTACATATATGCCAGAGTAACTGAACGTATTAAAGTTGTTCAATAGTAATTCAGAAGACCAAACTTGCAGAGCTGTTTAACATTTAACAATGATGAAACCTGACCAGAGCACACTACGGGGATTTCAATCTGTACGGTCTCCTCAGGTGATTTCTTCAGCAAATGAACTACACCAAGCGCAACATCTTAAGCATTTCTAAACCGGAAGTAGTGTTGGGGATAAAAAAAAACTTTAATCGGGTTCAAAGGTGCTGAAGTTATCGAGGTCCGGGTGGTCGGTTGAGCTCTCTGGGGAGCTAGTCTGAGTTTGTAAACAGTGACTTATTACGGCTAATAATGCTAGTCTCTTCGGTAATTCGAATCGCGTTCTCTCAGTCACTGTGTGTTTATCTAAATATAAATACGCTTAAATTCACCTTTATCCCTGCCATGCGCCAACGGCTTAGGTCTAGATTCCACAACTGACACCAATTCAGTCGGCTTTCGATCTTAGCTAGAGGAAACTGGCGGTCTAGCCACACTGATGAGGTGTGAAAGAGTCTGCCTGTGGATGTCAATATATATATATATATATATATATATATATATATATATATATATATATATATATACACATGAAAGTTGCAATCACAGACTTGCCAGGATTTTATATTTGTGTATACTTTATAAATGTGTGTATTAAAACTTATGCTTAATAAATAAATAAATTTAACACATATAAACCATCCGTTTTAGCACTGTGAAACCTTGGCTTGTTACCAAGAAGGAGCAAACGTCGTTAGCTCCGACGGCGTTTAATCGACTCGGCGTTATATATTATATGCACTTTAATATGTTGTTGCTGTATTTGTAACAAATTTTGTTGAGTGTTGGTGGTTGATTTTGATATAAGTGGCCTCGAGAAATTGAAGTTTTTGTTTATTATTTTCGTGGTGTAGTATATTGGCGTTAGTAACAAGTAGTTTCCCCTATTGTGAAAGTAAGGAGGAATGTATTTTTTAGATGTTGTGCAATGGAACTTGTATCCGACAAATGAAGTGTATAATGTCTCGATAATGTTGTAGTATTCAAGCCAACATATGTACTTAGGTTTTATTTTTGTCAGAGATACCGTCTCCCAAAGGACATTTAAACTTATATACAAGGTTGTTTTTTCCAAAACACTAGTTGACAGGGAATATATATATATATATATATATATATATATATATATATATATATATATGTGTGTGTGTGTGTGTGTGTGTGTGTGTGTGTGTGTGTGTGTGTGTGTATGCGCGCGCGCATGAGCATGCGAGTGTGTGTGCATGGGGTGATTTTTGATCTTTGATCTGCGTCATTCTTTATGTACTGACGTCATAAGAAATAAATTGGATTTATTACAATTCTTTGGAGAAGATTTATGTGATCCATGGTGCGCCTACGAATTGTCGATTCGATAAATTTATGCGCATTAACATGAAAGCCATGCGCGCCTCATTAATTGAATCTGAACTCATGAGCTGGTATGTAGTGCACACGGAGCTCAGAGAAAACAATAATAGCTCAAAGAGACACCATAAATTTCCTACTTTTATAGCTTCTCTTTTACCCGCTTCTTTTTCGCAATCACTTCACTGGTCCCGTAATCGTTAGAAACGCTAATGAAAACTGCTGCCGAAACGTTAGCACAATTACGGACCTGTCGATACCTTATATTGCTTCCACATTGAGTCGGATCCTTACTAGGGACCTCAGACATTAGGAATTATCCCTAGCTCACATATATTGATCCCCAATTCTGAAGTTCATACGGCAGCCTTTTTCATGACCTAGGCTTTTTTTCCGTTATAGCAACAAGTGTTGTTTAAAATGGTTGCCGTATGGATATCACAATTAGGGGATCTGCTGATGTCTCATATAGCTTCTACTTTGAGACCGACCCTCACAAGGGACCTCACAATTGAGGAAATATACCTGGTTCACATATGTCGTCAGCTAGAATCCAAATACTGATATTTATTCTTCTTCCTTTTAATTATCCAAACACAGTTCCAATAATTGAAACAAATGATAACTGAAATAGCTCTCCCCAAATGGTTATCATATATTGCTTCCTCATCGAGTACAATCCCTAGTGCGGACCTCACAATTGTGGAAGTATCCAAACATCCGGCAGATCACAAATTTTGATATACATTCGACATATTCTATTTTAAATGATATCGCTCTTCCAGTAATCCCAACATATTCTAAAATGGCCGTCGAACTGTTATTTTGTTAATCGAACTTACCCCGAGCAAGGTAGTAAAGCCACTAAGACACAAGGGGTCACTGGGTGTGAAAGAATTAGAAAACAAAAAACATAAAGGAGGAAAACAAGCGAATAGTAATCAATAAAACAGTAGATAAAGATGGATATTGCATTTATATTTTTGAGGATTAAAGTTGACCAGAAAGCATAGAGCCGGAAGTGAGTGCCATTTTAATCAATATTTGTTGCGTTGACAGGGTCAGTGGAAAAGCCTGACGATTATATACCAAAATTTAGGGGTTTCGATAATCTATGGATAATTCGTCTAAATTAATAATCTTAATGAATATCGTACTCTATTTAACAGCTTTCATCGAATAGAATTAACACCGCAAGACTGTTACAAAAAAATAAAATAAAATAAAATAACATAAAATAAAACAAAATAAAATAGAATAAAACAAAATAAAATAAAACAAAATAAAATAAAACACTAACCTGAAAACTCGAGCCTTGTTCTTAGATGAGCTTTGGTCTCAGTTTTCATTTGAACGAGACTTTTACTCGATGTCACATTGGCTCTTTTGATTGCAATCTCGTCCTATGTTCGCGGAGATTTCTTTTTAGGAAACATACTGATGCCGTATGCGAAAGTCAACCATAAACTGCAGAAGAACTCAAAATTGATCACTGCATTTAAGTATTGCATTATTATTTAAGCTTACCTTTTAAAAGTTCAATGATAATCTTCCACTTAATTTAAAGACAGTTTGTCTTTACTTTCTGTACAAACAATTATTTTTATTTCATCGGTGACTTTCGCTGGATTTCCCAATTAATATCGATTAATCCCAAATTTATTTTCATGTTATAAAAACTGTTATCGTACAAAAAATTCTGTCGCAAAAATCACGTAAAAAATAATCACAGTAATGAAAAACTGAGAATAAAAAATTTCAGATTTGTGGGTCCATAGCCGGCCGGATCTTTTCAAATTTGCTCACGGAGTCGGTCTGATTCCAAAATGGTATGACATGTTGGGCTACGGTCTCTAGGAGTAAGGTTGAAAAACTGTGACACACACTGACATACGCATTTATTTATATAGATGTAAGGTATATTCAACCGCTCTCAGATCAATAGTTAAAAATGCTTTTGAGTGATCAAAGCCTGCAGGTCGAAGCGAAGACCACACTTCGTCAAGCCTTGTGGACTTGCGCTAAAGATTCACAAAGAACTGTACCAAATAACAGATACCAAATTACTTGACGTCCAACAGTAGCAATAGATAAAATGGATATTACATATTATTCGAAGAGAAAACTATAATAGAATCAAGATGGGAATGTTTCATGCTACTTCTAAAAAAAGGTTAGGAAGGAAACCAACCTTAATATTGGAGAGAACGATAACTGCTACCGGTCTTGAGAAAAGCTATTTTCCTGAAAAATTGTTTTCTGAGAGAAACAATAATTCAACTGACCTCAGTGCTGTCTCAGTCAGTCATTAAATGCCGAATGCTTTCTTACAATGAAACGACTAATGTTACCATTTCTTTTACCCTTCTTCCTCATTTCTCTCAGAAATTCCAGCGAGCTCTTTAGGATTCAAAGTAATAGGGTTCTTCTAGCTGACATTAACCTTACAACATACTCGTTGGTCACATACTCTATGGTATTCTTAGCACCCTTCTATAGAATTACATTTTTGTTTACTGAAGTCTCCTCTTCAACTGGAAATAAAGTTTCAAACATTCGAAGACTTATAAAAAGCATAGACATTAATTAATATTAATTAATATTATCTGTCTATATTTCTGAGATGAGGTCTATGTACACTATTTACATTATTTTGACTATTGCCCTCATCTTTGTTGCCATATTTATTACAACGTTTTGGCCTTTCCGTATCTGTCTATATTTCTGAGATGAGGTATTAAGTATACTATTTATATTATTCGAACTATTGTCCTCATCTATGTCGCCATATTTATTACAACGTTTCAGCCTTTCAGTGTCTGTTTATATTTCTGAGATGAGGTATTATGTAGACTATTTACATTATTCGGACTATTGTCCTCATCTTTGTCGACATATTTATTACAACGTTTCGGACGTTGTACGCTGCGGCCTTCTTCAGGTAGTTGGAATGTCAAACTGAACCCTTTATTTCGCTCACTGGGGTAGACTGTTCTATTTCCAGGTGCCATGTTTAATAGATGTCAGCTATCCCAAGTTCTCCACAGCCTTAACCGGGTATTGACCTCACACTCTTTGTGTTCCGTCACTAGATATAACCAACGCCTTTATCCATTGTGCCATATATAACTGATAACTGACACCCATTAATCATGTAACGTGGAACTAGAACAGTCTATCCCAGTGAGCGAAATAATATGGCACGTGGAACTAGAACAGTCTACATCAGTAAGGTAAATAAAGGGGTCAGTTTGACATTCCAACCACCTGAAGAAGGCCGCAGCGTAGAACGTCCTAAACGTTGTAACAAATATGGCGACGAAGATGAGGACAATAGTCTGAATAATGCATTTAGTGTCATTAATATTAATTTATATTAATTAATATTAATTAATTAGGCAGTTCAGAAAACGTTCCTTTGCTTTTAATGTAATTTTCTTAATATCTCTTTAATTTTTAGAAGACAAATTTCGCTATTCTATGCACTTTCGAATTTCGGTGTCAGAATTTCCGTCGCCTGTTCAGCAAAGCAAATATTCCGTCATCTGTTCAGTTTGCAAAAATAGTTAGCTTAATCTGGCGCAAGTTCAAATATTTCGTATGGATAATGTGTACTGGACTCCCTAGGAGCCAATGAAAATATCATGGTGCTTTTACCAAACTTTTAAATTTGTTAAAATTTTATGTTAAAAAAAAAACCCATAGATTTTAGAAAGAAAATACAAACACAAACATGAAGTTATTTTATCTCAATGTTTCTATTCAACTATTTTTGCAGCGTATTTAGGGTGAAATGTGTGCCTGGTGTTTATTTTTTTTTTTTCGATGTTTTTCAGTATTTCAGGGCACACGTAAGAGGATCGCGCGACACAGAAGTGGTTTAGAAACACTGCTCTAGATAAACAGCAAAAGCAGTTGGTACCATCCTATAATCGGGACGTATCCTGGGAACAATATTTTACGACACATAACTTGTTCATAATGTACACCACCACGTGGTACGTGGGGTTAACTTTTTCAGGAAAAAATATATTTGGGAAAATATTAATATTGATTTCGCTCGCTCGCAGCTTACGCTAACGTATGTATTATATGCTAAGGGCCACAGCTGTTTTTAAGAAAACCATTATTTTTTTTATTGATACGCAAATAAGTGAATATAAGAATAACTAAATTATTATTTTATTATTAACTCCCTTCATTTTTTTCATTTGACGGCACATACAGACCTTTACAGATTTCCCATTCATTTGCGAATGACCAATAGATTTCTTTTAGATCGCATTTTAAGAGTAGTTTAATTAATATTTGATGGCTACAAAGTAAAGTCTCGTGTACGATCAGATCATATACTTAAATACAAAATTCAGTGTTTTAGTATTATAGATATAATATTACAAGGATGTGGACGTGTGGTCATAAAGTTTGTTTTTTTCGACCATGCGACTCTGGTTCAAATCTCACCTTTGTCGATATGTCAGGAAGGCTAGACTATGCCAGGATGCGGTACAGTTGGTACTAAATACTATTTACTGGTTGACAAGCTTTCGGAGAAAAGTGGGTAGAGGGGAGTGTACGGAATGCGTCGAAGGTTTTGCTAGCACAACAGCGCAAGTCATCATGACCGAGAGTTCAAGTGTACGGGACTTATATTTAAAAAAGATATTAATCATATAAAATAACGCGCTCTCCCTATTGCAGAAAGCGAAGATCAGGGCCAGAATGGTCAGCGATTACTCAGAGTATCTCGTGGGTGTGGTATTTTAACAACCTGGGTTTATGATATATTTCCAAAATGGTACGAATTCGACAGAGGACCGCAACAAATCTGAAGCGGCGATAGGTTTCCCACATCCAGATTCGATAAACCATCTTAAACTACACGGGGAGAGGCACTAAGCTAAGATGTGTTTCCGTGACGCCATACCTCTCGCTGACTCTTAGAATCCAGGCTGCCTATCTCTTCTAATAAAAGCAGACACACAAAATATATTGTACTCTGCCTTAATACCATTTTATGTAGAAACGTGGGGATGCACATACGACACACAACGCAACATCCACCCCTCCCAGAAACAGTAACTAAGGTCTGCTCATCTTAGTTGTAGTATCACTCACAAATGGCCTCTGTAAGTGTTGAACAAATACAACTTTGCCTCAGAAGGCATTTGCAACTGGGATCAGTTAGTCACCCTGACAGGCGGGTGTGGTGGGAAACATGTAGCCATCTACTATAAATAATATATTTAAAAAAAGGCGTTTAGGAATAATCCGGTTTTCCACCGTCTAATTAATCTGTACTGATCGAGTGTTTTTTTTTACATTGCACAATTACTTTCTGGACAGACGTAAATTTATCTCCCTCCAGTTATGAGTTGAAGAGCAGAAAAAAAACTGGACTCTCTTCCACCGTGTGGAACACTGTCAAGGAGACGTAAAAATCTGTAGATTCCAAATTTTGTAAATAATAAGCCAGACTGGAAGCTTTAGCCTTGTTAGAGGAATAAATCTAGAAGAATTCAACTCTGAAATAAAAATGAACGTCAAGCTATATCTTTGATATCCTCACTGCTTCTGCAGCGAAAATAGACTCTGTCCCAAAGTTCCTCAGAGGACAGGACATTTTGGAGAGACATTATCGCCACGGCACATAGAAAAAGGAGAATAATGGAAAAGAAAAATTTGGGTAGAGTAACGGTTATTGTTGCAGAAACTGGAATCGAACAGCTGTTTTCAAATTCCATGCTTGCATTCTGCATCCGCTTTCGTACAAAAACCCTTGTGAACGGCATCTACCCGTATTTCTCCTCGTCCACAACTATAGAATAAATAGCACTGTAGACTGTTTTCTCAAGTTTTTAGTAGCATTCATTCTTAGAAAAATTAAAACTGAATTCAAAACTGCGGAGAAGGCAACGTCAAACCACTCCAATATATATATATATATATATATATATATATATATATATATATATATATATATATATATATATATATATCACAATAATTGCTGACAATTCACTGAGAAACATAACCAAAATGTTGACATTCCACACTACAGCTAACAGAAGTTTAGGAAGACTCCATCAGTGGTGGAAAGCGTGATAACAGTTAAGAGACAGGTGAAATCTATTTTCCTGAAAGATTATTTCAATTGAAAGATTTTGTAAATTTCAAACGACAGTAACACTGGCTCCTCGGTCAGTGAATACCGATTGTTTCCTTATAAGGAGATGGCTAATATTACCATTATCTGAGATTTTCTCTTAGTACGTTCTACTCCAATAAATAAATTTATTGATAGATGTTATAGTGAGTTACTAAGATTTAGATTTGGCACAAGGTCGAAAGTAAGTAGCAGCCAGTGGGGATCGAACTCATGACTCAGTCGTAATGGATGTCGCGGAGAAAGCTTGTTAATCATTACACTTTGTTGAAGGGGTTAATGATAGCTGTTTTGTTTATTTGCTTTTTTTAATCGGTATCAACCCAATCAAGGAATTACAGTACGCAAGTGGTTATAGAGTTGGGGAGAAATGAGGAACAGAAACATTAGTTATGTGCAAAAAGAGAAAAGAGCAGTCAGGAGGACAGTAGATAGCAATTGACATTGCATTGATTTTTTTTTTTTGCAGATTAAAATCGGCTGGAAAGCATGGAGATTTCCACAACCCAGAAGTGCGAGAAAAGAAACTGTCAGAACAGAAGTTATGGCTAGCTCAACTGTAAATTGATGAGATCTCGCCGCTCGTCTAGTGTAGCGCTGAAATTCATTGACTAGGCACCATAGCGAAGAGTTCATTTGAACAATTATCATGAAATTATTTATGAAAAGGCACAGAGAGGGAACCTTACGGAGGTTGGAAAGTGACAGAAGTTGAGCTGCCAGATCAGGACCATTAATATTGCAGTTTCTTCGTTGGATCATATCAATCAGCTCCAGGAAAAGAGCAGGGACACCGGACCATATATGGCAGCAATATTATAAGCATGGACGAATGGTAGATTTATAGATATACAAGAAAGATTCCGGAGAGATAAATTTTCTCGCCTGGCACACTGAACCTACTACCACTAGTGCTCCTTTCTTTCACTATTTTTGTTCACACGCTCACTCACTCTGTCTGTCTGTCTTTCTTTCTTTCTTTCTAGCCTTCTTTCTTTCCGTCTTCCTTTCTTTCTTTCCTTCTTTCCGTCTTTCTTTCTTTCTTTCTTTCTGTCTGTCTTTCTTTCTTTCTTTCCTTCTTTCTGTCTTTCTTTCTGTCTTTCTTTCTTTCTGTCTTTCTTTCTGTCTTTCTTTCTTTCTTTCTTTCTTTCTTTCTTTCTGTCTTTCTTTCTTTCTGTCTGTCTTTCTTTCTGTCTGTCTTTCTTTCTGTCTGTCTGTCTTTCTTTCTTTCTTTCTTTCTTTCTAAAATCAAGCAGGTACAGAAATTTAAATATCTGAGAACTGTTAGCACAGGGGTCACGGCTAGATCTAGCTAGCACAACTCTTAATTGATGCTATCTCGCCGCCAATCTAGTTATTTTTATGTGCCGTCTCCTTCACAGCGTAGGCGATCATGGCTCTCCACATAGGTTTTGTCCCTTTGCTATTTTCCCAGGGCAAGTTCTGTCATCTACTTGCTTAAGCCCACCAGGTATGCCATGCATTGCTTTTCCTTGTCTCTCTTTCCCTCTGTTCGACCTGTGAGTATAAGTTTTTCCAAGCCCTACTTTCTCATTACGTGTTCCAGAAATTTCAGCTTCCTCTTCCCGATGAAGCTTCCTCCTTGTTTGCATCCTCTCCAAAACCTCATCGTTGCTCACACGATCGGTCCATGAAATCCTTAGCATCCTTCTGTAGAACCTTACCTCCGTTGCGTTGAGTCTCTTCATCTATGAAGAGAGAACCGTACATTCACTGTCGTAAATGGGGACAGATGTCATGTAGCAGCTCAGGACTCTTTTCTTTGTTACCAAAGAAATCCTCCTGGCTCGTAATACTCTGCCTATGAGCTTAAATTCATACAATATAGGCACCGTATCCAAGAGCTCATTTGTACGATTGTTGTGCACAGCACACAGAAGAAAAATTTAGAGAGCTGAAACACGTTTGAAAGCGAATTATGGGTAGGAAATGAAAAGATAACATTTCGATCGGTTTCTGGCTACTTTTTACAATCCCTTAGAAATTCTGACGGTTAACTCTTCATCTTTTTTGTACCGTGTTCCTTCAGGGCGTAGGCGATAATAGCCCTTCACATCTTCCTGTCACTTGTAGCTCTTAATAAGTTTTGTCTTTTTCTTGTTTCTTCCGAACACTTTTCTGCCATCCATTTGTTAAAGTTCATCAATTATTCTACGCGCAGTTTTCCTCTGTTCCTCTTGCCCTCAGTCCGTCCTGTGAGTATCAGATTTTCCAAGCACTCCTTCCTCATTAAGTGCTCCAGAAATTTCATCTACCTCTTCCTGATATTAAGTAAAGGTTTCCTTTGTGCTTCCATTTTCTTCAAAGCCTCGTTATTGCTCATATATTTGTTTCATGGTACACTCAGCATCCTCCTGTAGAATCACATTTCTGTTGCTTCAAGACTCTTCATCTACTATCCATTTGCTCAAGCTCATCAAGTACGTTACACGCTGCTTTACTTTCACCCTCGTTTCCACAATCTGTCCTGTCAGTATCAGATTTTCCAAGCACTCCTTCCTCAATACGTGCCCCAGAAATTTCATCTACCTCTTCCTGATATTAAGTATGTTTCCTCTTTTCTCCATTTTCTCGAAAACCTAGGTGTTGTTCAGATGTTTGATCCATGGTATCTTTAGCATCTTCTCTGTAGAACTACATTTTATTGCTTCAAGGCTCTTCTTCATCTCTAAGGAGATTGTCCAACACTCGGTGGCAGACAGGAGGACAGATATCATGTAACATTTCAATATTCTTTTCTTTGTTTCTAACGAAATTTTTGTGTCTCTTAATACTCTGCTTAGCTTTTGGAAGGCATCTTTGGCCATCACGTAACAGTTCAGTACTTTTTTCTTTTTTTCTAACGAAATTTTTCTGTCTCTTAATACTCTGCTTAGCTTTTGGAAGGCATCTTTGGCCACCACGTAACAGTTCAGTATCACGTAACAGTTTAGTACTTTTTTTTTTCTAACGAAATCTTTCTGTCTCTTAATACTCTGCTTAGCTTTTGGAAGGCACCTTTGGCCATCACGTAACAGTTCAGTACTTTTTTCTTTGTTTCTAACGAAATTTTTCTGTCTCTTAATACTCTGCTTAGCTTTTGGAAGGCATCTTTGGCCATCACGTAACAGTTCAGTATCACGTAACAGTTTAGTATTTTTTTTTTCTAACGAAATCTTTCTGTCTCTTAATACTCTGCTTAGCTTTTGGAAGGCACCTTTGGCCATCACGTAACAGTTCAGTATCACGTAACAGTTCAGTACTTTTTTCTTTGCTTCTAACGAAATCTTTCTGTCTCTTAATACTCTGCTTCGCTTTTGGAATGCATCTTTGACCATCTCAATACGTTCGTTACTCATAAGGTTATATTAGAATTTTTCGATTAAAACTTTTATATATAAATGCATCAGTGGTATGTGAAACGCGCAAAATCCTACAAATGATCTGAAAACATAATTATGGAACATGCAGATGACAGATTGTGACCATTATTGTTGCAGAGGTTTCCAAACCGGGGAATTTAAAAATGCAGTGAAAAGGGAATGCCCCCTGACATTGACATTACTTAAAATAACCCGCACTGGAATATTAAGGAGATTTGCCTTCATAAATTAAATTAGTTTTTCAGTTTCTTTTCTTTTACGTGTGGATAGAAACGCATAATGTTTATCCGGTTAGAAATGCTAATTAGCAACTTGAATCCGAATTCCAGCAAGAATTATTTCGTCCTAATTATCCACGGGAAGGTATAAATCTAAAATATGGCGACTCAGCGCCATTTATCTGAATTACAAATCCCGATGTAGGCCCATTCAGCATATTTGACAGAGAAATGAATGCCTATATGTAAACGCTGATAATTTATTGAACAAAGTAACTAATAATAACAAAACAAAAGTCATTGAAACAAAGCAAGTTCAGTCGACCAATGATGACAATTACAGAACAACGTAACAATTTTTTCTATCCTCTGCCAGCCGCTATGATGGAGAAAGCATTACCTCGAACCGTCGCCAGTGAGACACGGTGCAAGAGCCACTCCGTTTCGCGAGGCTCGTTCCTTAATCGAGACGCAATCGCGCCAATCCTCCGAAGGAACGCCATCGAACGAGGGCCAATAACCCCTGAAGTCTCCACTGCCACAGGAGTAAAAAAAAATCTATCAGCAAGAGAAGAATATTTAGCAATTTTTTTTTTTATCTCTGCGTCTCGGGCGACGAACCCCGGCTCAACCGGGGACCTGATCAAATTACCGGCCGAAAATGTATCTGCGCAGGTCGCATCCCAAATCAACGACTTACCCATTTAAAAGGGAAGATGTAAACTATATGCCCAATACACTATTTACATTATTCGGACTATTGTTCTCATCTTTGTCGCCATATTTATTACAGCATTTATTACGTTTCGGCCTTCTTCAGGTAGTTGGAATGTCAAACTGAACACTTTATTTCGCTTACTGGGGTAGACTGTTCTAGTTCCACGTGCCATGTGTAATGGATGTCAGCTAGCAGTTATCTCCTGTTAATTCCCCTCTCCAAGTTCTCCACAGCCTTAACCGGGTATTGAACTCACACTCTTTGGGTCCTATCAATGGATCTAACTAACGCCTATATCCACTGTGCTATGTGTCCTATAGCGACAAAGATGAGGACAATAGTCCGAATAATGTAAATAGTGTACATAATAATTAATCTCAGAAATATAGACAGATACATGCCCAAAGTTTACCATACTACCTCAGCAATTATAAAATAACTGTTCCCCACCTAAATGCACAAACTGCAACATTGTCAAGTGTCAACAATCTTGTATATAATTGTGAGACGACAACATCATCTATGTGTCCATAAGAAACCTTTAGGCTCGGAAAGCAGTAGGATATGAGAACATACACGGTGATTTAAAAGTAACTCAGTATTCTATGTACGGTTGTAGCCAAAATGTTCAGAACGGCATTGTTTTCGTCAGAAAATGGGTTTTGCAGTAAATCACTAAATCATCCATAACTTTTGTATTATCCTCTCAAATTACACAAAAATCTCAGACAATAACAACTAATATCGTATTTATTGTCTGTGAAAATAATAGAACATAAAACAACTTTGATAAAAAATTATACCTACTTTTCTGACGAAAACAATGCCGTTCTGAACATTTGGGCCGCAACTGTATGATGGACTTCCCCCTCTTGTAAAACATAGTCATACAGGAGAGCCCATCATACATAAAATAGGGAGTTACTTTTCAATAATCCTGATGACCTCGGTTTTGTCTATTGTTTTATATTTTAGATTGAGCACTCTCTTTAGACCGTCGTGTTTTTTGCCATTATTCTACAGTATAGTGATACCTTGGGTTAAATCGTTTCGAGTTACGTCATTTTCGAAGATACGTCGCTTTTTTTAAATATGATATAGAAAAATATAGCTCACCTTAGGTCGTTTTACTCGAGTTTACGTAGGCCGTTAAAAATATTAGAAACGTCAAAAAATCTAATATAACAAAAAACATATAAAATCAAATTTAAATAAATGTAAGAATATTTTGTATTTAATAATATTATGCATATCTATCTATCTATCTATCTATCTATCTATCTATCTATCTATCTATCTATCTCAGTCTGTTCAATATCTATGTATATCTATCTCAGTCTGTTCAATATCTATCTATCTATCTATCTCAGTCTGTTCAATATCTATCTATCTATCTATCTATCTATCTCAGTCTGTTCAATATCTATCTATCTATCTATCTCAGTCTGTTCAATATCTATCTATCTATCTATCTCAGTCTGTTCAATATCTATCTATCTATCTATCTATCTATCTATCTATCTATCTATCTCAGTCTGTTCAATATCTATCTATCTATCTATCTATCTCAGTCTGTTCAATATCTATCTATCTATCTAAATTATAACTATGGAACCTTGAGCTTTTTATATTATATTCTTACTCTGTCCTGGACATTGAGTTTTACGTGGATTCTATCCACTTGGAAATTTATATATATATATGTTTGTGTGTGTGTGTGTGTGTTTGAGTGTGTGTTTGAGTGTGTGTGTGTGTGTGTGTGTATTTAGACAGCAATCCTCGTTTCATGCACATTTCATTGAAAACGACAGACAAGGTGCTGTTATTTAGTTTCTTATACAATTTCTCATGCTATGTAATATTTTTTTCGGATAATACATTATGTAAAAACTGTCCGAATGTTCTTTTTAGCCGAGCGCTTCGGCTATACATTTAGCCATTTTCAAGGATTATATTTTAACTGTTAAAACTAGAAATATAATCCTTGAAAATGGCTAAATGCATAGCCGAAAGCGCTCGGATAAAAAGAACATTCGGACAGTTTTTATATAATGTATTATCCGAAAAGGAAAAAAAAATTAGATCGCCTGAGAAATTGCATAAATAAAACTAAATAAAAGCACCTTGTCTGTCGTTTTCAATGAAATGGGCATGAAATATATATATATATATATATATATATATATATATATATATATATATATATATATATATATATGTGTGTGTGTGTGTGTGTGTGTGTGTGTGTGTGTTGACCACTAATATTATCAATATATATATATATATATATATATATATATATATATATATATATATAATCATTAAAAACAAAACAAATAGCATAATAAAGTAATAAATAAAGTAATAAGTTCATATTTCAATTTCCTGCCGACAGGCGGCATTCGTGTGTTGTTTTTTCCGCTCAAATACCGATTTTGAACACATACTTATTTACATCTGTGCTCTGCCATTGACTTTCTTTCAATTACATTTCAATTTTGATTTAAATACATATTTTCCGAGTCTCCGAAGAAAAGTCCCAGTGCAAGTGATAATGCTAAGCGAAATATCGTTATATTGCTGAGAGATACGGTGGAAATTAATTATTTTTTCAGAATACTGTGCGTGCATAACAGAAATACTGCAATAGGTAATGGGGGTTGCTGATATGTGATTTGTAGTGTGGTTATTTCGACTTATGTCGTGACCTCTGGAATCAATTAACAACGTATGTTGATGTATACCTATAGCAGGTCAGTTGTAAGGCCATTCTTGCGTTATAAATACAAACACAATGACAATCTGGAGCGATGCAGCATCTGGGAAAGCTTCAGAAGGAAAGTGGTGGTACCTGTCATGCTCCTTATCTATACAAAGGTTTGAGAGACCGACTTGAACATCGGGATCAAATGCGTGCAAATATGGAAGAATCTTGGCTGCATGCAGCTGTTTTGAATGATGGCCTTACCTGACACCATGGATTTGATGCCCACTCACGGGAACATTTGGCAACTGATACTCAACCACTCGAGCAAGATGGCTAAACCACATGTTCCATCAGTCTAATAGCTTGCAAAACACCTGCAGGTCTTGGAGATGCATGTGTGTCCATAAAAGTTGAGCAATCCTTTATTTTACTAGGCTCTCATTTGTCGCTTGTGATGGGAGAGTCCACCATATATATGTGTCACGCTTTTTCAACTTTAGCCCTAGAGGCCGTAGCCCAATGTGTCATGCGATTTTGGTATCAGGATGACTCCGTGAGGATATTAAAACATTCCGAGCTGGATCCGGACCCGTATTCCTGAAATTTTGGATTCCCAAGTTTTCATTCTTGCGATTGTATTCGCATTCCGCTATATTGATATCTACTATCAAAAAAGGGAGACAACTCTCTAATTGTCAATAACTGATGTTCATATAAAAGAAGTACTGTTGTTATATTACAGTGTTTCAAAATAAAATTGTCCGTGTTGTCAAATTTACTCCAAGAGTACCACCATATACCAATTTGTAATCAGGCCAATTCCAAAAGTTTAAGAAGAAAAATATTTAGTTTTTTTTCGTAACTACAATTCCACAAAAAATAAACAAACATGATACCCGATATACAAGACCACAAGTGTGTGTTAGTGACAATGGAAACAAAAATGACATTTTTACTTAATATTACAAAGACACATTTATGCACATTATTGAAGAAGAAAGAAGAAGAAGGAAGAAGAAGAAAGAAAGAAGAAGGAAGAAAGAAAGAAGAAGGAAGAAAGAAGAAAGTAGAAGAAGATTTATATATATAATTATATGTGGCCAGTTTTGGTAGTTGGCATTTCAAATCGAACCAATATTAGATATCTTGGAGGACATAAGGTTTCTATATACGAATTGACTGTCTGGATATCGACCGTTATTTTTCAACATTATAAAAATCCCAAGCACACAGCGCAAGCAGCTATGGAGTTTCTTTCTTGTCTAATCCTTTAAGTGATCTATTCAATCCACTGACCTTTATCCGATTGACGAACCTTGGCCAAATATAAGGCAAACAATGGTTCAAGGACAGCTTCTGGAAGAATGTAAGGAAGCTTGGTAAAAAAAAAAATTCATTATATCTGAAACGACTCTTTAAACAATATCAAATTGAACGTTTGCTGAAATAAAAGCTGAAAGACTAAGGAAACATTAATAATTGATTACATTTTAATTAATATTTTCTTTTATGAATATTTCGTGGCATAAAGACATTACGCATAATATAATTTTGTTTATCGGCAAAATTGCTAAAGTAATTTAAAACATTGAAATCAATTTGCTTAATTTTACAAAGACGATCGAAGTACTTTATAGTGATCTTTATTTGTTGTCATTCCGGATCGTGGTGTATATTTTTCACATTGATATTGGCACAGTACGAGGACGGATACAGATCTGAAAATATGACATGCATAAGGTACGAGGATCTTGAACCACTCGAATGTCAAGTGCCTACAGAGATTTTAGATAGGCATGCAAATTAACATTGTTAAACGGACCAAAACTCAAATTTGGAATGGTCAACTGGATTACTTAAAAGTGTCTCTTGAAATCAGGATCATCAACGTGACACAAAGAACCAATTAGCATGCCATCGTCAAAGGGGTTTGTACATCGAGGTGCTCTAAGCATGTCAGTCTGAGGTAGCACGCGGTTTGGATTATAGTTCTCTCTTGCCGGATGCGATGGACAAATTGCCGTCTAAATGACGCAAAAATGGAAATAACACTGACATCTCATTTTAACATATATTTAAAAAAATACACAAATATATCTTGAAATACTAAAGAGTATATTCATTCAATAACAACGCAATGAGCTTCAACTACGACCTCAAGACAACTTCGGAATCTCCTGCAACTCTTCTGGATCATCTTCTTTATGTTAGCGAATGCTGCCGTAATCCTTGCCTTCAGATCATCTTTGGTGTTACAAGATGTTTTGTTGGTCTCTCGCTGAAATGCGCCTCACACATAATAATCAAGGGGTTACAATCTGGGGAGATAGGTGGCCAGTTTTAAGGGTGTGGTGTGGTTGCAGAAATTGTCTGAAAGTCATGATTGGGTTCTGCTTGTCTGGCATGGGGCAGAGTCCTGTTTCCAGACATAGGGTCTACCAGCAGACACCCTCTTGACACAGGGCAGCACTACCTCCTAAAGGCATTTGATATAGGCCTCCGTGTTGAGTCTGTTGCCCTGTGTGGTGATGAATGGAGGCATAATGTTGACATCACTAGTGATCATTCCGAACACCATGACGTTGACTGGATATTTGGTTTTCATCACGCATGATGCATCGTTTGGGGACACAGCATCCTCTGCACTCTCCTCAGATTGGCACCCAAACAGTCTGAAGTGTTCGTATTGAAGCATCCGGTGCGAATGCCAAGCATTACACCATGCCGTTTTATAATTTATAACGGAATGAATAGCGTCATGGTACTCTTTTTCTCGCAGACGGTGCCCAACTGACCCTAATATACTGTGCAATGGACAAAAAAAAAAACTAAAACTAAAAAAAACTACACGCATGCACGAAATTAAAAATATAAAATGGCAGCAATTTCCCATTGCACCCTGTACGTGATGTGAGCATTCAATATGTAAGCGATGATGGCTCTCCATAATTTCCTCTCATTTATATCTCTTAGAAATATTTACTTGTATTAATATGCTTGATCTGACATCCCTTATATAATGTTACTAAGTTTGTTGTTTTCCTTTGTTCCTTTTGCGTTTAAGACGTTCTGTAAGTGTCGGATTTTAAAGTATACGAGAGATTATTTTTAAAAATTTCCCTTAATGTCATTATTCGACATAACAGTCAGTTAAGTGCCATACATGATACACTCTTAGGCGATCATGTGTCTTTCGATTCATGAGTGACTAGGCAGAAGATATTCCCGCAGCAGTTTGCCGTTTATTTCTGAGGTAGACTGGTTGTGTCCGGCTATTTAACCAAAAGCAGCTTGGAGAGGAAATGAAATTCATACCTTTCACAAAGGTATTTGCGCGTAAATGAATGTAACGAACATATATATCTTTATGTGTCGTGTCACTTCGTGGTGTAAGCAATCATGGCTCTCCACAATTTCCTGTCCTTTGTAGCTTTTAATAAGTTTTGCCCTTTTCTTATTTCTTTTAAACCCTGTCCCGCCACCCCTTTACTGAAGCTCATTAAATATGTTATGCAATGTTTTCTCCTCAATCCGCCCTGTGAATATCAGATTTTCCAATCCCTCTTTTCTTATATGCTACACAAATCTCAACTGTCTCTTCCCGATGTTAAGTATAAGTTTCTGTTTTGATTCCATTTTCTCGGAAACCACGTCGTTACTCATATTTTCCTTCCATGGTATCCTCACCATCCTTCTGTTGAACTATATTTTTGTTTATTCAAGTCTTTTCTCCATCTTTAATGATATTGCCCAATATTCCTTGCCATATAGGAGGACAGATATCTCGAAACAGTTCCTGGCTTTTTTCTTTGTTTATAAAAGTTTTTTTTTCTGTCTGTTAATACTCTGCTTACCTTTTGGAATTCCTATTTGGCTATACCAGTGCGACTTCAGACTTTAATGTCGCACTTTCCTTTTTCTGTTAGATCACTGCTCTGACATTTAAATTTTTGGACTTGGTTCATGTTGGTATCTCCGGTTTGTAATTTGCCTTTTGAGCTCATCATTTTGCTAACAAACATGCGTTCTGTGGTCTTGCAGTTTATGTTTAGTCATTTCATCTTGCTTTCTTTCTCTACTTTCTGTAACAGCAGCGGAGGAACGATACTAAATGTAGAGGCTTGCTGAATGGGGTTGTATTATGGACGTAAGAGTTATATGCTTTGAATATATCTTGATATAGATAATGGTTGAATCTAGACGGATAAAGATTAAAGTGTTCAGGGAATCATTCTCTGAGGAGTTTGTTTAACAATTTGTCGACACTTGGGAAGAAGCTGTTCGAATGAAACTTGATCTTTCGCAATGGAATACAATGGGAATGAAAATGGTTCACCTCCTGTGTATATGGCCTGGCGAGTATAAACTCTAAACGTTTGAACTGTTGGAACTATGGAAGGTAGCTCGACATAAGATTTTGGAATTAGAGATAGAGTAGCGATTGGCTTGCGAAGTTACGACTGTGCGAAAGCGATTGGTTACGTCTGTTCGAAAAGAATGGTCTCAGTTGCCTGTCGAGTAATCCGTAGTATAAAAGCGTTGGTGACTTTGTGGTTATATTAAGACCTTGAATAAGATCTCGCTGATTTTTCATGGAAAGTAATGTTTTATTTACAAAGATTAGTAAAAAAACATGTCACTGAAAGTATTGTCCATCGCTAGTCATTACGTTTTCCCATCTTTCTGGCAGCATTTGAATACCACGTCGGAAAAACGACACGGGTATTGAGGCTAACCAAGAGTCGACCCATTTTTCGGCATCTTCATAAGAATAAAAGTGCTGCTCAGATAAGCCATGTGTCATCGATGGGAATAAGTGATAATCGGACGGATCAATGTCTGGTGAATACGACGGGTGGGGAAAGACTTTCCATTTAAGTGTTTCCAAGTAGGTTTTCACCCGTTTTCCAACATGTGGCCTTGATTTGTCATGTTGTAAAATCACTTTCTCCTGTCTCTGCTTGTATAGCTGCCGTTTTGTCTTCAATGCGCGACACAAACGCATCAATTGTAGTCGCTAGTGATGGTTCCGGTCGGTTTGAGTAACTCATAATAAACTACACCCAGTTGATCCCACCAAATGCAGAGCAGAAGTTCGAAACATCGATATTCTGCTTTGGCGCCTATGTTGATTCATGGCTGGGCTTACCTCACGGTCTTCTACGCTTAGCGTTATTATAGTGTATCCACTTTGCATCGCTGGTCACGATTCGATGCAAAAAAATCTTTCCTTTTCTGCTGTTAAAGCAGCTGTTCGCAAATGACAAAACGCCTTTCGACGTCTGTCGGTTTCAACTCGTACGGCTCCCATTTTCCTTGATTTGGAATCATTCCTAATGCTTTCAAACGTTTCTTGCATGATCAGCTCGTAATGATTCTGTAAGTTCAGCTTGCGCCTGACATGAGTCTTCGTGAAGTAATATCTCCAATTATTTGTCTTCAAATTTTTTCGGTGCGCCAGAGCGTTCTTTATTTTCTACATCAAAATCATATTTTTGAATGGTTTAAACTAAACTCTGCGTGTTTTTTTCCGATAGAGAATGGTCGCTGCAAGATGCAACACGAATTATTCAGCTGCATATTTCTTTTAAATAAATTAGTGCAGTAAAATTCCTCTCAAATACGCTTTCTTTGGCAGGAAATCCGACATGTTTAACACTATGAATAACGAAGTTGTTTACACTTCGGCGAAATGACATACACCAAATTTCAAACTTGCTAATAGTACTTCCCTATAGATGCTTTACTATCTGAAACTACACGCACCCAGTTCTGGGAACGCTATCTGTTGGAGTAAGAGAGAACTTACCCAAGGTCCTAATAGCAATTCTGGATAGTGTTGTGTCGGTTCAGATTCAGTGGAAATCGAACAGGCAATAATAGCGTTTTTTTTTGGAAAAAGAACATGACGCGATATTCCTAGAAATTGACTGTGAAGCGAAACACGTAGATTACATTAGATATACAAGGGGGAATTAAAATTTTAATGATTGTTATCTTGATGGTTATGTGGGTATTAACGCTTTAGCTTCTTAGCGGAAGATGCAAAATCATACCTTGCCCAATTGCACACACACACACACATATATATATATATATATATATATATATATATATATATATATATATATATATATATATATATGTAGTATGAAATGGACTTCATACTATATATATATATATATATATATATATATATATAATGTATGAAATGGACTAAGTCCGACAATTATTTTTATATATTTTCTGTTTATACGTTATTTTTGTGGATACATTTATTCAAGTATATTAATACACACAGACCATTTACTTAAACAATTGTTTGTTTAAAATAATGTATAAACAGAATATATATATATATATATATATATATATATATATATATATATATATATATATATATATATATATATATATATATTAACAAAATCTATGACAATGTGGAAAAAAGTGTTCGTGTGGCGCATGTCACCTTTAGGACTTAATTAGACAAAACTGATGTTTACTTTGAGGCGACATATGAGGAGAATCTGAAAATTTTAAATTACATTTTTTATAAATAAGTTTTGCGTTTATAGTATAGCCTATTTAATTTAGTTTCTATTGGTTTTTCTTCATGTCTTTATTACATTGATTAGTATACATCACATATTGTGGTAATAGAAAATCTGCCAAGAAATGCGAAATGCTGTAAGAACGTAGACGAAAAGGTATGCTGGATAGTCTAGAGATTAATTGTCTTTTTCTATATTTACCTTTTAGCAAATGTATTTTTCTTTTAATTAAAGTATCATTCTTAATTCCAAATTATGGAAAGTATATTAATTAATAACAAGTATGAACAAGCCAAGAATGTGCTGACCGTGTTAGTAAAATAAAACATCCCCATATTTATAGATACACGCATAAAAAATCCATACCTTTTGTTAAAAGTAGAAATAAATCATCCTTGATAATGGCTAAAAGTATAGTCGAAACCTCTCGGTCATACGAAACATTCCGTCAATTTCTTCATAATCTCTAAGAACACAAGATTACCGCAGTCGCTTGTCAGTCGTTTGTGATGAAACTTGTTTAAAAGAGGGATTGCTACCCATATATATATAAGAAAAATATAGTCTTAAGGTGTGCTATATTTATGGGATAAAGTGCCCGATATTTGAGATAGAGCGTGTGAAAATATAAAAGTCGACCTGACGATGGCGTTTAAAATAAAACAGCCTTTCGCCTCTAAGTGTTGACTTCATTGTTCACTTTCATATATATATATATATATATATATATATATATATATATATATATATATATATATATATATATATATATAATAGTGAACGTTATTTTCATGTATATAATTTATTTATGTAAATTCTCTGTGCTTTTAATGAAGCAGTATCAATTACATATACCGGCCTGAATGTTCCAGAAATTTCGTAGGAAATATGTTCTTCTCCGACAGAAATCGAATCTGCAATACCAGTGGGAAACATAATTTGTTCTGATGTGATGTTAACCATTCAGCCACAAAGTGTGTATATATATAAATATATATATATATAAATCAATTTGCAAAAGTACAAAAACGTATTAAGGCATAAAAAACAATTTTTTTATTAAAGGCCATGATAGATTTAAAATAAAAACACCAGTCAACCGGTTTCGTCCCCTCTCATCAGAACTGTTAACGGGGAATAGAAATTATGAAGAACAAGAATGTCTGTAATGGATGGCATGAATAAATGGACAGCGGAATATATATATATATATATATATATATATATATATATATATATATATATATATATATATATATATATATATATATATATATATATATATTTACTGTTATGTATTTGAATTTCGACATATATATATATATATATATATATATATATATATATATATATATATATATATATATATATATATATATATATATACTGATATATAATTGAATTTCGACATATATTACTGTTTTTCACAAAATACAACGTCTAAGCGCCCCAGGAATTTCAAATGTCTTCTACTGGTACGATGTTTGATTTTGTTTTTATTTTTTTGTTGTTGCATTTTCTCCAGAACCTTCTCTTTGATTACCAGGAAAGTATTTATAAATAAAGGACAGTGAAGCTACGTTACTGAAGATGTGATGCCAGGTCAGAATCAGTGATATTATATAATCTTCTTTGGATTTTTATCTAGGACCTCTTAACATATAGCAGAACCAGCAGACCATATGTGGCAGCAGTATTCTTAACATAGACGAATGGTAGACATATAAATATTTAAGACAGATTCGGGGTAAAAAATAATGTCAACCAATTCAACGGTAAAACCATGACATGTTGTACTTAATGTAGTATTGAGCTTAACCTGTTCAAATCTAACGTGAACCGTTATCTTTGCTTCCTATGTAAATGAACTAACCCTTAACGTAACCCACTATTTCGAGTGGCCAAAAACATCCATTGAGTCTAGATACCATAGAGACAATTTCATTAGAACAATTACCATGAAAGTATTTATAGAAAAGGCACAGGGAAGCCGCGTTGCGACGGTTGGAAAATGACTACAGCCGAGATGCCAGACCAGGAACAACATCATTGCAGCTTATCATTTGGATTTAAGGTAGTATAGTGTAGGAATTTTGTATATTTATTAATATTGTGAGAAAATCCTTTCTTTTTCGTTTACTGCCGGGTGTAAAAAGAATTAATTATATGTAAATAAATATTTTTCAAACAATTTCAAGCTTCTATAAAAAATGAAATTTTTCGTATGCGATCAATCTCCTAATTAATAATGATGAAAATAAAACACCGTACACTTTGAAATCCTCTCCCGGGTTGCACTTGATATTTTCGAGGGCCTCATGCTGCCCGCAGGTCGTATTTTGTGCAGTTCGTATCTGGAGCCATGAATCTTGCATGCTTTTCCACATATTCAACCGACAGTTTATATATACAATACGTTTTATTTTACTCTTAACTATATTTAATCCCAGTCCTGGGTATGACGATAAATTGCATCCGCGTCCTGGGTATGACGATAAACTACGTCCAACAGGATGGGCTCTGATCAGGAGGTTTTGAGGAGTGTGGAACCACCTCTTAATTGCTGTTTTTCCCAGGTCCACCCTTACCCGGGGTGGTAGCACCTGTTAAGGGTCCCAGCTATAGGCAAATAGTTAACACTCAGATTACATTCGCGTCCTGGGTATGACGATAAACTACGTCCAACAGCAAGGCCTCTGATCAGGAGGTTTTGAGGAGTGTGGAGCCACCTCTTAATTGCTGGTGTTCCCATGTCCACCCTTACCCGTGGTGGTATCACCTGTTAGGGTCCTAGCTATGGGCAAATAGTTAACACTCAGATTACATTCGCGACCTGGGTATGACGATAAACTATCTCCAACAGCAAGGGCTCTGATCAGGAGGTTTTGAGGAGTGTGGAACCACCTCTTAATTGCTGTTTTCCCCAGGTCCACCCTTACCCGGGGTGGTAGCACCTGTTAGGGTCCCAGCAATAGGCAAATAGTTAACACTCAGATTGAATTCGCGTCCTGGGTATGACGATAAACTACGTCCAACAGCAAGGCTTCTGATAATACGTTCTTGACAAAAAAATAATATTACCAGCTATACGTTTTTTGGAGAAAAAAAATTACCAGCTATACGTTTTGGAAAAAAATAATATTACCAGCTATACGTTTTTGAGAGAAATATTAAAAGAAATGGATTTTTGACAAAACGAAAATTTTACCAGGAAAAAAAAGTTGTCGGCATTAAATGACCCATTGAGGTTGATATGCCGTAAAATAAACCAAACCGAACTTATATTTAATCCTTTCCATTTATGTCTGAAATCTAACTAAGAAAATACTCCAATACCTGCCCGGCTGATTATTTTTCAACAACACCTTTTATTTTTTGTCAGCCATATTGCCATTCATATTATCCGTTCATGTATTTGTTCTAATATCGTTTCTAAAATTCTACAGTAACTCACTTTTGGATACCAGTCTTCGAATTTTTTAAATTATTATTTTTAATTTTAGCTTCAGTCTTCATTTTAATTCCTGAATTTAAAAAAAGGGATAAAAACTCAGTCACGTCCGCTGTCAAGGTGGCGGTGACCATTTTGTTGTCATTGGGAATTACAAGAAATAATTATTATTTCTTTTTTCCATAGGATTTAAAACTTTCTTGACGATCGCGCAAGAACAAGACCACCCAGCTCGAATGATGAGACTTTCATATTTTTCTTTCTTAACACACACACACAAAAAAAAATCGAAAAAGAAATGGAAATTGAAAAGGAAAAGGAGAACATAAAAGTAAAAGCCAAATGATGTGACAAGCTGACATTTTGTTTTCTTTTTATGCGTTTATTTTTCTATCTTTTACATTATTTGCTTCACACTTTTTCCCTCTTTTTTCTGATTCTTTTTTCATCCCCCCATAATAATAAGAACGTTGACTTAAAGACAATCTTAATAATAATGATAATAAGAAACAAAATGATTGACGTAACCCTTCCAATTCTTTGCAATACTCCAAGAAGAACGCGATTTAAGAATGAACAAAGAAAGGATACAGTATTTAACAATATTTCGACCGTATGTCGGTCATCTTCAAGTTATGTTTAAAAGTTGCATTCAACTATAAAAAAAAAAAACTATTTAAAAAAAATACAAATATAAAACCTTGTAAAATATAACAGGAGAGTTCCATAAGATTTGCCGTAAAACAAAACAAAAAAAAATCGAACCTATCTTTAATCCTTTCCCTTAATGTGTGAAATCTAATCAAGAACATACTGCAATACCTGATTGAAGAATCGGAGAGCCGAGTTCGAATTCCAGTCGAATCCATTACGTGCTAACACCCTTGGCAAAGGTATGACTTCTCTTCTTCTCTCTTCAGCTATGGATAAATAGTAGGACAGACTGAGTTCTATAGCCTTGGATAGAAACTGGTTTACCGCATGAAGAAATGACAACCTACTGCAGGAAAAAGCAATCTGCCTCGTCAGTCATGTATCGAAAGATGCATGATCGCCTAAGCGTGTATCACGCATGGCACATAACCGACTTATCTGATTTGGTTAATTGTTCTGATTAACTAATCAACTGAATCAATGACAACGTTCCCCATCATGTTACTCACGTTTAAGTTGCATACCATTCACGTTGGCTATACTTAATTCCCTTTGTCACCTGGATTCAAATTATAACCTTTTTTTTATCAAGATAAGCGACGGTTGTGCAAAGAACTGTATTTTTTTTTTATATTTTTCTATACTTTATACAATTTGTAAACATGATTTGAAGGCAGACATATTGTCGAGATACTGTGAAACATTGTTAATCACCTTGGCTGCTTTTCTTTAGACGAGATATCCCTCGACATCGGTACTGAAACGAGAACAATCTGGCCCCGTAATTTAATTAAACGATTCGGTTCGAAATACCAAGTCGGTTGCCCGAATCGGCATAAACCTGATGAAGGCCGAAACGTTGCGATACCAGCAATAAAAATGAGGATAATATTCCGGATTTAAATAATGTAAAATTTTTAGTTCAAAATTGGCTAAAAATCAACCGGGAAATCGGACACCGGCAGAAATCTAGATGCACAACAACCAATATTTTGTCATAATAAGAACAAAGAAGACAACATCTGGCCGAGTTTATTCCAAATATTTTACACTATTGTTCATTAAATATAAGACACAAGAGGCACTCATAGTAGAGGGTTATTGAATAATGGTATTGTTAAGAAAATTCAACGAAGAAACTTCAATATTATCGGTTATGAGCCTGCATCTTTACTTCAGTCAAACTCCTGACACCATAACATAGTTTCCTTGTACCTTTTCTGTAAATATTTTTACGGCAATTGTACATCGACACCATGACTCTAAGCGCAGTACTAAATTGGCAGCTAGGTCCCGTTTCCTCATTAACAGATCTAACTCTAATCAATATAGCACATAGCAATAGGAATCAAGTATTTACTGTAGCGGTACAAGGAAAGGACCATTCTTATCAGTCCCTTCAGCAACAATGCATAGTATCTACGAGTTCAATTTGGTTTAGACTGGGCTTGAGTCCCAATATCTTATATTCTTGTGTACAATACGACTTGAGTATAATACGACGCCATATTTCTGAAGCTAAAAGCAGGGAATAAATTGCATCCTCAAATATAACACAACCTTGAAGTACACCCGACCTTATGGGTGTTTTTTTAAAGTTGTATCATTAAAATCTCAATGGCGTATTTATATTGCACTATAATATTCAATTTCTCCGAATATTAAAGAAAAGAAATGAACCACATACTTAGCCATGACATGCTTCTTTTCCTTCTGAAGAAGCGATTTACACCGAGAGATAGAACCAGGGGAGAATAAATGAAAGCTTCTAACCACCGAGTAGCGTGCTCGACGTAAAGAAAACAACAAGGCTTCATCCTGAGAGATCATCTTCACATGCATTCATTTCAATCGATACTGTCACTCCCGTGTGGGTCTGTACAGCCATAGCATATACTTCACCGCCATCACCAACTCAGGCATAAACTCTTTGAATGCAGATCCAAAGTTTCTCGAGACCGACAGTCGCCACACTTTTCTTTTGCTAATTTCCGTTTCAAAATCAATTTCGAATTTACGGGAAAAAGGTGTTATTTGAACGTACTCGGTAATTCATTGTAAGGTGTACATTTGTTTAATATTACTTTATCATAGTTCTATATATTAATAAACAATGAAATTTTAAAAAAATATTGTCTTTCATTAAGAATGAAACTTTATAAAAAAAAACAATAAAATCAAATTATAAGCAAACTTTCCTAATTTTAAACAAAGAAATATGAAACACCAACCTCACAACATAGAATAAAAACTTTAAAAAAAGAGCAAATATTACAGATCTTTTGTATACCCTTATTTATCTTTAAACAAATTTAGTTAAATTTCCTATCTTTGAAACAAGAGACGTTCAATTACGCTGATTCTCAAATAACAAATATTTTACCGATATATCATATACCTTTTTAAACAATTGCCTACTTTGTGTTTAATTATCTGCATTGCTAACGGAATTTATTTACAAACTTACTGTTTCAAATAAGATGTTTTTTAAGATGAGTAAAAATGTCAGTAAACGTGTACCTGTGTATAATATGTCCCTTTTGTTTGCCTTTAAATTTCTTTCAAAGTTTCTCGTCGTATGCGTAAGAAAAGACGGCACTTTCGTTTATCAATGATTCATTAATTACAGCGAGTCTGAATATTAAAAAAAAAGCTCTGCCACAAAATAGAAAGAGAAGCAAAACACTGATTAATATATAAGTAAAAGAAATAATTAATTGCAAGCAACGGGGAAAAAACCCCTTAAAATGCCTGATATCCATTGCGATTAAGGAGAGCTGATATAGACACAACTCTGACCCAACAGCGATGATGGTGCACTGAGTTGAAACTAACAGTTCAAGATCAAAGTCTGTGAACAAGATCATATCTGGCATGTATTTTAAGAATTGGAGGAGATTCAAAGCACCGTTTCTGTTCAAACGTCGAGCAGTTTATCGATTTGGATGCTCTGAGCGCGCACCAAATGAATTTTAAAATCGACATGGAAGATGATAGTAATAATGTTATTGGAGAATATGCCAACATTATTAACTAACTCATACTGAAGAACTGCGTAAGTAAAAGCAACACCAGTCTGTGACTATATTACCAAGACGGAAGTTATGGTTGTCAGCAGAAGGAATAGATGCCGAATACGAATTGGAGACACCAGAATCAATCAAGGAAGTATGAAAATTTAAATATCTGGGAAATGTTTTAACAGAGAACGGTAAATGTGACACCGAAATCCGAATCCAAAATGGAATAGAGAATAATGCCTTGCAAAATCTAAGTAACGTATTTAGAAACAGGAAAATTATTTTTTTAATCAATTCACCCTAAACATGATTACAATGCCACTAAGGCACAAAGCGCTACTGGGAGTGAAAGAGAATTAGAAGAATTTAGATGGAACAGGAAACCCAATCCTGAACAGGAAAAATAGGATAATCGTCAACTCCCGTTCAAAAGACAGGGGAGGAGTGTGAACCGGAGGATAGGCGAAGATAAGAAAAGAACTTACAACTGTTATGTAATATCAGTCCACTTATATGGCAGTGAATGCTGAGCCATCGCCCAACCCCAGACGAAGAAGAGACCTGAAGCAAGAGGGATGATGTTACGCAGATGGAGGCTGACAATACCTCGACGTGAACACACTAGAAACAACAAAGTTTTAAAGAAACTGAAAACAAAAGGACACTTATCCATAGAATCATTAAGCGAAAACTGAAATTTCTAGGGCGCATAATAAGGAAAGAGGACTTGGAGAATTTGACACTCATAGGATATATTGGAAGCATATGAGACAGTGGAAAACAGCGTGTAATCTATATTTCAAATATTTTCAATTTTAAAGTTCCATTGCCATCTTCTATATGTAGTGTCTTTCAGGACATGAGCGATCGTGGTTCTCCACACATTCCTAGCGATTGTAACACAGAGTAATGTCTTTTGTAATATCTCGCAATCCCTGTTTTGTCATCCATTTGCACAAGCTCATTCCGTAGGTCATCACCGTTCTGTAGAACTAAATTCCTGTTGCCTCAAGTATTTTATTTATCTGTAAATAAGATTGTCCAACATTCGCTTACATAGAGCAAGACTAATATCATATACTTAGTAATCTTCTCTTTATTTCGAAATAAATTTTGCCGTTTTCTTAATACTTTGCTTAGGATTTGGAAGGCATCTTTTACTATCCCAGTGCGCCTTCGGATTTTGGTACCCCAATTTTCGTCCTTGTGATCACAAAAATGGAGATAAGTATGTTGGCAGTAACGATTTCCAGTTAATTATGCAAATAGATGAAGCTTTTCTCTCAGTTCATATAAGGCATTATGCTGTGACTTGTTAAATATTTGCGTAATCAATCAACAGAAGGCAGCATCCATCTAAATGTTATTGTTTATCCGATAATCATTCTGAGCATTAACATAGCATTTCTTTTCCCAGTATCACTGATGGAGAGATGATGATGTTTGTTTATGGAAATGAAGATCAGGGAACTGGAATAGCAGGGAACGTTTCAATAGCACCCACCTTGCCATCTATCTATCTATCTATCTATCTATCTATCTATCTATCTATCTATCTATCTATCTATCTATCTACCTCTCTCTCTCTATATATATATATTTATATATATATACTTTAAAAATCAGGAGATCAGTTGAATCTGCTACCTTGGTTTCAAACATACGGTATCTCATCAGGCGTTTTTATCAAATGACCTCTTAACGCTATATTTTTTAACTAATGAATACTATATTATGTTTTGGGATAAATAATCAAACGCACGACGTTGGGTGTAATAGAAAGGGAGGAGGGGATGTGAATAATAATAATAATAATAATAATAATAATAATAATAATAATAATAATAATAATAATAATAATAATGCTGCTGCTGCATCGGTGTGGGTTAATTGAAATGTACATTTTTTATCCAGCCTTATGCGTGCTTAAGAGGAATTTCTTAATATGTATGTAAGGACTCAAGACTCGGATTTCTTGTTCAAAAGATCCGGAAATATATATATATATATATATATATATATATATATATATATATATATATATATATATATATATATATATATATATATATGTGTGATAAAACTCTCCCTATCAATAATTAAAATAGTAAAAATCTGCCGTTTCATCACCAATCAATCCTATTTCGCATTCAAAAACATTTTTTACGAACAAAAATTTATATTACTATTCCCATGATAACAACAAAATAAAATCCGGAATGATCAATAGATTCTATTTAAGAACATTCAGAATTTGCAGCCCTCAGTACATGAAGAGGAGAAATATATTGAAAAGACATTCAAGAACATTCACTGCCCTATTTCATATTCGATGCGAAAGTAAAGACTCATAAAATATTCCAAGGTAGAAGAGCTGTCCTTTCTGACAAACCCAACGAATAAAAAAAAACTATTATTTTACCCACTTAATTTATCACAGCTGCAACCGAATATAATTTATAACTAAATTCAACAAAGAATTTGTCACAAATACATCTTAAACAATCTAATACCTAATCAATAAAATACAAAACAGAAAGCCAAAACCTGAAGGGTGAATTTAAACTATCAAATGCAGGAATTGCCAGAAAGAATACATTGGAGAAACCTCAAGAATTTTAACAAAAGACTATATGAACACAAAAGGGACTTTTAAAAAAACAACAGTCAAAACGCATTGGTTGTTCATCGTAACAATACTGACCACAATTTTGATATATGCTACTTTGATTAAAAGTGAAAATAATTCACTAAGACTAAAATGATTGGAAAGTTTCCTGATCGCTAGTTCAGCCACAATAAATTTTCGTCCAGGGTCTAAGAATATGTCACCATTCTCGTTAGATTTTTTTTTGTAAAAATGTGGGATAGTCAGGGACAAAGGTGATGAAGGGAAAATGAAAAAGAAAAAATACAGATGACTTTGGGTAGATTGTGAATATATTCTTGTTACAATTTTGTGTACTATTATATACTAGTAATATTTATTCTGTACAAAAATACAGAAATGTGGCACAAGGCCAAAATGGGGGATTGGGGAAAAAGGACGGTCTTCATCTTGTCTTAACTATAACTTAGCTAGCCGCAAACATTGACCCAATCATACAAACAATATTCCTTACACCAAAACACCACATTCATACGAACCGTTCTTACTACAACCACCATAATACCTCACTGTCTCTATGAAAATACTAACTAGTCCCCATATGTACAATTCAATGTCTGTGGGGGGAGGGGAATAACAATTCTAAAAAATTAACCCCAATGAATATATACAAATGAACACAAAATATTTACAAGAAACTAAAGAAAATATTATTAGTAAATAAAACCCCCACAATAACTAAATGTGGCAGAAATACCAGTTCACTGGACGAAATCAATGCGGGGCTAGAATATTATAGAACATTTATCCATCCCAAGCACACACACTGACACGCACCCATTCAAACACAACAACAAATACGAAAAACACTCACGCGAAACGAAAGACGCCCCACATCCTACCTGCGAACTGACATCACTAACCACCTAACGAGGGAGGGGAATTAAACTTAAAGAAAAATAGGGGCAGAAATAAAAGGGGCCAAATGAGCATACATACCCTAGCTAAGTTAACTGGGAAAGGAAACTAAAACATTAAAAAATGACAAACCTAAACTAGCCTAGTTTTTGGGATGGGTTGCCCTAGTTCAACCCAGGAAGAGCAATATCCTGATGCCTAACCGGCATCAAAGTGCCACTCAAGGTCAGCTCCTTTCACACGACACATGCGCGCAAGATGCACCCACCTTTTGCTGAATTCTGATGAAGTGAGCCGCTGCCTTTCCGTCCTAATCTTGACTCTAAGCTGATGCTTAAAATACAAGATCAGTTGGGAAGAGGTAAACTTCTCGCCTCCATAGAATCCCTTCTGACGCGTCGTCCATATCACGACTCTCAAAACACCTAGCAAGCAGTGGAACACATATAATTCAGCCTTCGTCAGCGGCGGTGCCACATTGCTACAAACGGAAGAGGCTTCAAGGACAAAGAACTTTCCCCGCAGCATGCGGACCATGAGGCCTTCAACAAACTTGATCAACGGCACTACCAGGCTGCACTGAAAGAAGGCGTGACACAGGGTCTCGACTTCCCCAGTACAGCGTCGGCAGTTTGGAGATTTCTCCAGGCCAGCTGAACAGAGTCTTTTGGCGACCCAGAGGGCCCCACGAATCACCAGCCAGGTGAGTGATGCCTCATCGTTATTGAGACATTTCAACCCGGGCGCCCAAGGCCATATTGAGCGAGCCACCTGCTTCGTAAGACCGAGCCCGCCAATCAGCTCATCATGAACGGACCCCCTGACTAAAACTTGATATAATGCCCTACGAGACAACGCCTGGACGTTGGAGAGGCCATCCGACGCCCGTAAGAGTCGCTTCAGAGCAATACGACATTCACGATAGAAGGAGCATTCGGCTCGGGGTAAACGGTGCCCCCCCACTCGCACGAGTGCACACTTCTCAGGGATGGGAAATTTTTACGGACGTCTTCCTTCCAGAAGGCGCCCTCCCCATCCGGATCGCGACACATTCGATCCAGAAAGCCAATGCGAAGCATATGTTGACGAATCTCAATGCTTGGCATGCCCAGACCGCCCTCAGAAGGATGAAGGCAACAGATCCCCCGAGAGACTCTGGCGGCCCTGCCTCTCCACAAGAAAGAGAACAAGAGCCTCACTAACGCCAGCAAAGTGTCACACGGAAGTGGAAGTACAGAGAGTCGGTAAAGGAGAATTGGGTAGATGTGTGAAACACACACCTCCGCCTTCCCCTTTAAGGAAAGATTCCTCCGAGACCACAAATTAATTGCGATCTCGGCCTTCCCTTGCACCTCCGACCAATTCATTTCCAACCGGAGATCAGGACCGAACCAGACGCCGAGAATCTTGACCGGTCCATCCGTCCAGTGGAAAGGTCCGGGAAGAGAAACTCCCTTCCACGCACCCAACCGCAAGCCAACAGACTTATCGCGGTTGATCTTGGCCCCTGTCACCATCTCATAACAACTGATTTCCTTGCTGACTTCGTTAATCTCGGCTCTGCTCGACACAAGAGCCGAAACGTCGTCAGCATAGGCGGAATACTTGGCCGATGTGGTAGCACCGGGCAGAGCAATTCCGCGTAGGACCGGATTCGCCTTTAAAGGTTCCAACGCAAGAACGTAAAGCAAGGGCGAAAGTGGACAACCTTGACGAATGGAGCGAGACAATACGAAAGGCTCCGATCGTACTCCATTCACCTCCACCAGCGCACCGGGAGTCGCATACAGAAGTCGGATCCAGGAGCGAAAGTACGGCCCGAAACCAGCAGCCGAAAGAACAGCCTCCAGAAACCGATGGTCAACCCTATCGAAGGCCTTGGACTGATCTAAATTGATCAGCGCGGCTTCACTGTCGACTTGCTCGATGATCAGGCGAACCATATGAAGGTTGTCCTGAATAGTCCTACCCTTCACAGCACAAGTCTGTTCCGGGCCAATCAGACTAGACAGGACAACCTGCACACGGTTGGCCAAGATCTTAGCCAAAATCTTTAACTCTGTGTTTAACATAGTTAAAGGGCGAAAGTTATCTAACCCATCCCCTTCGTTTTTATTCTTGCGTAACAACTTGATCACGCCCCTGGTGAAGCGATGGGGTATAGACCCCTGCTTCATCCAGTTGCCGAAAATCAGTGCGAGCAGAGGAACAAAAACGGGCGACTGCCTCAAGTACACTTCGTACGGAAGACCATCCAGTCCAGGAGATTTGTCCAGATCAACCTGTTTCAACGCATCCCAGATTTCCGACTCTGAAATGGGACCCTCGCACCCAGCCGCTTCAGCTGCCTCAAGGCAGGGAAAGTCGGCTAAATAGGCGTCGAACTGAGCAGGGCTCAGACCGGGATCCCTGGTGAAAAGATCCTGGAAATAGTCACGAAAAGCCTCGCATATGCCCTCGTTTGTTGTCACGGTCCGCCTATCCGGCAATGTGACGCATGCGATATGCAGATGAGATGCATTCCGAGCTTCCTCTGACCGCAATTCCGCGGCCATATTCGTTGCCTCAGAGGACATTCTTTTTAGCCTAGCCCTAACTACCAGAGCTTGATCCTTCTTGATAAGCAAGGAGGCCAACTCTGCCTTAGCTAAAGCTATGTCCCCACTATCACGGGATTTCACCGCCCGATCGACCTTTTGCTCTAAAGCCGTTTGCGCCGCTAATCTATCTAGATTGAGCCGACGACTATAATCAGCAGCAAACGTTCGAATTTTGGATTTTAATTTGTTCCACCAGGCATTTCCCACAACCGCACTCGTCAGTTCCCTTTGAATCATTAGTAGTAGCTGGTCCCGGAAATCTTGCTCACCAAATAATGATGAGTTTAATTTCCAGTAGCCAGCCATCCTAACCTTAGGCTTATCTAAGTTTACACGGACCCGGACAAGCCTATGATCCGAATAAACTATCTCATGAAAACTTGGACACCCTAAGAGCCCTACATCGACTCTCCTAACTATGACTCGGTCTAGATAACTAGCCAAGCCGCCACTATTGGTCCAAGTCCACACTACCCCCCGAGGATGTTCATTTCGGTACTTATCGACAAGATCGAACCTGTCGATAAAGTCCCGAAATGGTTTCACGTCTCGGTTGTTAGTACCCGAATTTGGCCCTATACGATCTATATCGGGATCAAGGACGGCATTCCAATCACCCACTAAAACTACCCGCCGCGATGGCGTCAAAAACGGCTCGATCTGCCGAAACAAAGCAGGCCGCTCAGCATGGGCATTGGGCGCATAAACCCCAATGAGACGAAGAGCCTTATCCTTTATGGTAACATCCAGCACGCAAAGTCTGCCCGCCGGATCCGCGAAGACAAGAACACACGCAGCCTTCAAAGACTTGCTCACCAGCCAAGAGACACCCCTCGAGCGTCCATCAAAACATGCTGAATAGAGGGAAAACCCCCTAGACAGAATGCCTTCATAGTCACGAGAAGAAAAACGGGTTTCTTGAACACAACATATATTCACCCCGAGACGCTGAAGGTCACGAGAGAGCTTCACCCTTCGAGACTCGGACATCAGGCCTCGGGCATTTATACTTGCTAACCAGAGGGCCATGATGAATACCGATTAGTGTTGCCCTCCTGCATTGAACATGGCCGGGGTCAGGACACCGACGGCCTCTCCCATTGAGCCAGTGCCCATCTCACTTTTGATGGTGCCATCAGGAGACAGGCCGCCAATGTCCAGGGGAAATGTTAATTTAAGGGCTCTATATAGGGAGGGGTGAACAAAAATCGGGAACCTCCCTGAACAAAATTGTTTTAGTTTATTTACATTGTCATCGTCAAAACACGACATTGGTGGGAACATCTCAAATGTTTCATTTGCAAGGGCCATCATGGCCCATATCTGCTGGCCAGCTACGCCTGATCTTACCACAGTGAGAACCCTTTTGGCGTTGGGAAAATTTCTGGGGTTCTCTATATCCAGGTCATTGATTTTTTAAAAATTATTTAAGGCCTTTAATTTTTTTGTTTTTTTGCATGGATTAACGCCTTCTTCTCGATTTCGTTGGAAATTCGGCACACGTCTTCCCCTGTATTGTAAATGGGTTTAGATTTTTTCTTCTCTGATGTGGACTCGGATGAGTCGGAGGAAGGGCTTCTTTGTCTTTTTTGATGCTCTTTTCTTGGTGAATTGATGGGAGTTTGCATAGGGGAAGGTTTGGGAGAAGGAATAGGAGATGATTTTCTAGGTGATGATTTTGCCTTCTGGAGTGTGGTCATTTTTGTGGCAACTTTGGTTAAAGGTTTGACGATATGGGGAGGAACCATGGGATAATGTTTAGCAACTGGGGAAGACGGTGCCGAAATGGAGACGCCAGATTTCTTTTCGCCCTCCTGACGTTTAGATTTTAACGACTCTTTTAGTTGCATTAATTTTTCTTTTTTCTCAAAGGAAGGTTCGTATTGGATCATCTTCTTCCTTAGTTTATCCGAGTAGCTAGCCGGAGAGTCGCCCTTATCACTGGTTGAGGGAGTGGGGCTGTTTGTGTCCTTCGTTGCTTTATGAGTGGGACGAGGTCCCGCTGCCTGACTCTTCCCTTTAGCCCTACCAACGACTTGCCATTCCCCTCCTCCTTCTCCGCGACCGCATTAGCGGCGGGCAAAGGCTTTTCGGGAATGGGGGCTGAGATTTGGACCCAACCGGGGGATTTTCCACACCGGTCCTGGTCGCTGGTGTGCCCACTACAGGCGGGACGGATGGATCAGACTCGACCAAAGGAGGATTTGGTTGGGCGGGGGCCAGAACATCAGAGGCCTTCATCTCTGTGCAGGAAAGGGCAAGGTGACCAGTCTTTCCACATTTCCAGCATGCCGGTTTACGCCCGGTGACAATTATTGGCATCTTCTGGCCCTCGACAGTCAGACAGTTGGGGATGGAGCGGAAGGCTTTTTCGTCGATCATAATCTCGAAACTCCACCCCCCGATCAGATCATATGACGAAGCACTATGAATCTGCCCAAACTGGGACAGATACGCAGCTAAATGCTCTCCAACAATCTGAGGAGGAACCTAATATACCAAAACCTTGGTCCTCCGCCTGCCTTCATATTCCGTACGAAGAATTAGGTCCTTAGTGATAAGTTCCCTCTTGGTCATGCTTTCACAATCGGCAGGCGTGGGCAACAGTACGTCCCACATAAAAAACTTCTTTCCCTTGATGACTCTCTGAGCTTTGATGCCCAGAGAAGTCAACGTTTTAATAACGGTGTATTTTGTGGATCGACAAATTTTGCGCGAGCGCTTGTCGACCACAAAGACTGACACAATTCTTTTTTCAACTTTCTGTAGTCCACGGGATTGGACAAGAGCCCATCTGCTGTCACCAGATGTGCGTAACTCTTGGCCTTCTCGAGGAATTCCGTCATGTTGATTAAACACTTGGGCGGGGACTTCCAGCATGAGGGCGTCTCTCCGGCTACGTCATTACTTTTAGGGTCTTGAGTTGAATTTTGGCCACTTTCGGCCACCATATTCTCGTCTTTCTGTTTGGATGAAATTTGGCCATTATCGGCCACCATATTCTTGTCTGGATTTGAGTTTTTAAGCTCATCATTTTGGCCACTTTCGGCCACCGTAGTCTTGTCGCTAAAACTGGTTTCAATATCAGAATTATATACTAGTGAGCAAACTCAAATGACTGGACTCACTTTATAGTTCCCCCAACTAAGGTTAACCAATCAGAAGGCGTAAAATATTCAATCCGTCTTATATAACGGCGGCCATTTTGGTTACTCTCTAAGAATGTCCAATGCGAACCTGTCAGAACCAAAGATGAACAGAACAAAAGAAAGAACTATGCTCTGCTACTGAAACGAGATATCCACTGCTAACCTGAATTTCGCTTTCCTACTGTCTCCGAAATATTCACTGCCAACCTCTGGATTCTATACTCAAAGATTACTGTCATCATGAATATCATTTCTATCAA
>OZ038505.1:2170000-2180000 GCA_964036315.1 Acanthosepion esculentum
GGGAGGGACGTGCTGGACTTGGTCTAGCTGAGAGGGAGCGAGAGCCATTGGACAAGAGCAACGTAAGTTACAGGAAAAGGACTTTCGGACGCTTGGGGAGGAGAGACGATTGGTGCAATCTCTGCAACAGACTCAGCAGGTTCGATGGATCCATTGGGAGATTATTGATGGTGTTCAGATCAGTTGCTCTGATTGGTGGCGTCTCACCGCAGGATATTTAAAGTTCCTCATTCAGACTGCATATGATGTTGCGGCATCACCGGCAAATTTGAGATGGGGAATGTAGGAGTCACCCTCCTGCCAGTTGTGTGGTGCATACTTAAACCTGTGTCATATGCTGTCATCCCCCTGAAGGCGCTACAGAATGGCTGGTACACCTGTAGACATAACTTGGTCCAGATGGTTGGGTCAGCCGCTTCGAGAAGTGCTAATATATCCTCGTCGGACATGCGAAGCATTGCCTTCCTGAAGTAAGGAGTGACTGACACAAGGCAGAAGACCATGTCGGAGAGCTCTGTGGAAGTAGACTGTGTTCGTTGATGCTGCACTGCCAGGGAAGTTTACTGTGTCTGGGCTGAGGCTAGATCTAGTGTTGATTGAAAGTGTGTTGCTGGTATCATGGGAGGAAGGGATTGAAGAGGCTGATGAAAGAAAGCTACTTCGGCATGAGGAACTGGTGGCTAAGGTCCGTGAGAGAGGATACTGCTGCACCCGGGTGGCATTTGAGGTTGGCTGTAGAGGATTTCCTGCTGCTTCCTTAAAGAGATTCCTCAAATGTGTTCGTATCCAAAAGGCGAATGTGGTAATGACCTGTGGCAAGAAAGCGATGAAAGGCAGTGGATGGATTACCCTTAAACTCGTATCAAGTCGCGTCCTGCTAACAACATAAACCGGTTGCAATGTACCATCATCCACTGTTGTGTGCTCACCGTGTGGAAATCTACTGAGATTAATGTGCCGAAACCTTGAAGAAGCACGGCGCTCAGCTGAAGAATGCAGCTGGTCTGGAGCATCTGATGTGTAGATATATTTATATATGTTTAATTAAAAACAACTAACAAGGCACAGCGATTAAGTTTTCAATTTTTCTTGTGTCTAAAATGTTGCCTGTAAATGTTGTCGATAACTGTGTTTAATTTTCATGGCACAAAATTTATAATTTATATCTATCTGTCTATCTATCTATCTATCTATCTATCTCTCTCTATATATATGAAAGTGAACATAGAAGTCAACACTTAGAGGCGACAGTCTGTTTCATGCTAGATGCAATCGTCAGGCCTGGCGATTGCATCTAGCATGAAACAGACTGTCGCCTCTCAGTGTTGACTTCTATGTTCACTTTTATATTTACACACGCTCGATCTCTGATATTAAGCACTTTATCCCATAAATATATTACACTTTAAAACTATATTTCTACATATCTTTCTCTCTCTCTCTCAATATATATATATATGTATATATATATATATATATATATATATATATATATATATATATATGCGTGTGTTTGTTTGTATGGGTGCGATGTGTAGGATTGTATACATCACTTTCTCCCCTTTATATATCGATATAAGTGTATGTCTGTGTGTGTGTGTGTGTGTGTGTGTGTGTGTGTGTGTAAGATTTTCATATTACAGCCATATCCTGTTGAAAAAACGGCTCTCGTTTCATTATCGAAGTTAAGCAAAGTCCCTCGTCATGGGAGAACCGCTTGGAAATAGCAGATATTGTAAGCTTGGAAGTGCAGGTTGTGTAATAGATAACAGCTCGAAATCCAAAATCGAAGAGCGGAGTTCGAATTCCAGTCGAGTTAGTTAGATTCATTTACGCTCGGACTAGTATGAATCCCCCTATTCGACTCCATCTACGGGTTAATTAGCAGAACATGTATCAGTATCTCTAAAACATTCTTACCATATGAAAATATTTTCTGAGTTTAATAGCCTGCAAAATCATGTCAAGCCATAAAATAGAAAATCACTCAAGATTTTCAAACATTTTAATGCATTTTTTAATACAAATCTGAAGCCTTAATGTTATTCTTCCTCTGTATAAATAGAGGTTATTAAATGATTACACACACACACACACACACACAGAAACATACATACATATATATATATATATATATATATATATATATATATATATATATATATATATATATGATATCAAAATACTACTCGAAACAATGGAGACGGGTTTCTGACACCAAAAAAAAAGTTAAAATGTCCATATAAACATATGTGCAAAAGGCCATGTGTTCTTCGTGGTCAGGCGTTCGAACGGATCTCGGTCTTCCCCGGTCCATAGTTTGGAGTGCCACGGATCCTGTCTCAGCAACGCGATCATGTACTGCAGCAAAGTTTGGATGACTCAGCTGGCCGTATGTAAAAACCATATCTGCCTGCTCACGATATGACTGTCCTGCCATTGTTAAACGGAACACTTCTCAGTTAACTCACTATTACAGACGTTAAAAGTTGATGAAAGACTAGCTATAAATTTACAAGAATTACAAATGTATCCTAGTCTATTTCACAACACTGCACCATCTACTGTAAACTTCCTTTAAACTTAATAACTGTTGAGTCTTGACTCATTGTTGAATCTCGCCTATTGCATGGAATAATAATGCAACACAAAATGTACTTAGAACAAGAATGTATTATAACAAGAAAGTGTACACAATATTTACATATAGTATTTCTGTATATTTCTGGGAAGACGTTCCTGGAGAATGTGTTGACTAGTCGCAGTCGATCAGAGTCTCTAGTTGGATCTCGTGATTCCTCCTCTCTCGTCTTCCGGTACCAACCACTATTTATATAGTTGGTAGTCACCTATGCAGATTAGGTGGATCCTACACAACAATAACAAATAAAAAAAAAGAAAACGAAGAATTTGCGGACATATGTTTATATGCGCTTTTGTCCTTGTTTTGGTGTGAAGAACCCGCTTGAAAAGTTTGTTAAACGTATTTTGATACACCCTTTGTATATATATATATATATATATATATATATATAGATAGATAGATAGATAGATAGATAGATAGAGAGAGAGAGAGATTTATAATCTTATTGATAAATATACACATACATATGCAATCATATATCATTTATCTTTAACGTATTAGACATGTGAACCGATTTGACTCCCCTCTTTAAAACTTTTCTCTGTTAAATTTTAATCCCCCCTTCATCTTTAGACCTTCCTGTTCTTCTCTCGTCTGTTACCCCTCCCTATATCTTTCATTTACTCGAACATTCGTCCCACACTCTCATACATACACTCTCACTAAATTTTATTTTTTATTCCCGGAGATGTTTTTTTCTGTTTTCCTTTTGAATTTGTAGGTTTGATGAATGGGATCGTATTTACGATTCCAATGGAATAAATTATGACCATGGAATATTAGTGTTTAAACCTTTTTATAATATATATATATATATATATATATATATATATATATATAGTCAAACCTAATGATTCAGACAAACCTACCAAGGTTTCACTTAGGCAGATCATCAGCGTCAGCCAGCTGCCTAAGTGAAACCTTGGTAGGTTTATCTGGATCATTAGGTTTTGACTAGGTCTGCTCTACGTTTGTATCGAGCTCTTTAGTTAGTTGTTTACTCGTATCGGGTTTTTTTCTTCGGGCCTTGAATCTGTATCTGTGCGATTATTTTCGACAGACTTTCATGTTCCTGGCTCTTTCTTTTTTAAAACCTTTCTTACCCTTCGAGATTGATTTGGCTATTTTTAAATCAAGAATTCGAAGGTTGGTTTTTCGACACGAGTATAGTTACCTATATATATATATATATATATATATATATATATATATATATATATATATATATAAATTAAATTACCTATCAGATTTGATGACCATAGACCAGTAAAGAAACACTTTCTCACAAGCGTTTTCAAACTTTTGGGGGTATAGGAATGCTTATGCATATCTATCAGGTTAGTGGAAAAGTCAGGCAAGTTTAAAAAAAAAAACATTTCTGCTCTTGTATATTAATACTTGTTACAAATTAAAATTCTCACATTTGCCTTGACAGAGGAAAAACGCGTCGGCTAATCTAAGATTTCCTTTTGTCTTTAGTCTACTTGTCTCTACGCATACAGGAGGGTTATTTAATTTAGATTTTGATGCTTCTACAGATTAAGGGCATCAAGTCAGTCTGATAAGCATTTCGTGTATGTATGTATGTATGTATGTGTAAGAGAAAATGTACACGTTTTCTCTCTGTCTGTCTGTCTCTCTTTCTCGCATTCTCTCAAGGTTTTCTTCTGTATTGAATGCGCAGTACTCTTTAGCTGCGTTGGTAGAGACAAAGGTCTTTCGACCAATGCGCATCGCCTCGAGACTAGAAAAAAAAAAACTAGCCAATTAAATTACTTGCCTTCCTGCCGATCGTCTTAATACAAATAATAATGATAATAGTGGCTGTCACACAAAGAAGACATTTCAATACGGCGCTAATGAAAATTGCAACTTTTCTGTTACTTTTTTTTTCTTTTGCTGTCGGTGTTCTTAATAGCAATAACGAGAAAGTCAATGACGACGTGGATGATTTAGGAAACATACTTGTCTTTCGCATTGCTCAGAGCTACAACAAAAGCTTTCTCATTGTTTTCTTTTTTTAAAAATAATAATAATAATAATATTACATAAGCAGTGAATACATCTAATTAGTTCGGACGACGCAGGAAAGTAGACATGATTGGGGGGGATGAATTCTTCCTGGGAACTGTGTGAACGACTGATATTTTAGATAAAAATTATACGTAGAAACTAGGTAAGAGTATAAAACTGGCATCTTCTCCGTGTTTAAAATCGTGTTGTATAGTTGCTAGCACCCCTTCAGCTCTCTACCAGATGCCCTGGCTCATAGCCTTAAATAGTTTACGATTAAGGATTTCAACAACTGATGAATAAGTGGATTTATACTAAGCTGATTAATATTCGTGCTGATCTTACTTCATTTGGCTATACAGCATTTCACCCTCCTCTATTCCTTGTAAGTTGTCTTGTTAATTGTTTTGTAACTTATTTTTCTGTGTTTTTCCATGTATCCGAAATATATTATGAACTCGTTCTTCTCTGTGTATCATTCACCTCGACGATACAACACCTCGTAATCGTAAAAATCAAAATCATCGAGATAGTTAACGTTGTCATTCTAAGAAATTGACCGTTAACCTTCGACCTTGTGCCTTACCTGTATTGACAGCTGTTATGTATTTTCTGGGTCTCTTCCAATGTAGAATGATCCAAGCATCTCATCGCTGATATCCAACTGAAACAATTTATCGATGATATCTTAGATAACTACAGAGGGATTTTTTTTAAAAATTGTTTAATCATTTCATCCACAAGCAAGGCAACAAAGCTAATCACAGTAGATTACTGACAGTAAAAGAATATAAAAACAAAACAAAAATATTAAAAGAACACGAATTCAAAAGACGCAAGATAATGATTGATATTGCATTTAATATTTTGAAGGTGAAATTGATTAGAATTCATGAAGCCAGGAGAAAGTATCAGAAGCGAGAAATGTAGGAAACTAAACTGCTACTATAGAACTTACGACTGCATCTAACCATTTCAACTGTTAAATGATGAGAACATGTCATCAAACTAGTACTTCGCTTAATTTTTAAAAAAAAACGCAAATTATTCACAACAGCATTTCATTAAACCCTCTAGACCCTTTGACTTGAGTGGTACAACAGACGAGGCTTATGGACTAAAGATCTGATTGCTCAGGTGTCATAGCGATTTGGAGTCCTTCCAATCGTATGCAATCTGATCTTGTAAGGATATATCTAACCGCCATTCTTCAACTAACGATTTCTGTGATGGAGCATTGAATTTTTTTCGGAATTGGAACAAGGCTGCATGGTACTTGTTTGAAGCTCTGAATAGGTGTTAATGTGCTCCCTTTTTACCTTCATTCAATCTGATTTATATCAGGATCATGTTCACTAATATACCTAGCAAACATGTAAAAAGAAAAAAAATGAAGAAAACAAAACATAATTTAATGTTTAATTTTTATGTTAATTTTCACTCTTTCATTATATACAAAAACTGTAAAAATAATATTTACTCTTTTTGTAGATTATGAAAATCTAGAAAAAGGAGATAAGTATTATTTATTAACCTCCCTAACTGTAATATTTGTTAACTGTACGATATTCCGAGAAGAATGCTAAAGGATTTGTTTATTCTTTAAACAAACTTCTCACTATGTTAAGCCTATTTTTCTTCGAGAATATACATGCAGGAACTATCTTTGATTGGTTCTTTCGACTTATATTTGTTATCATTTCATCCCAAGCAAGGCGATAATGCCACAAATGCACAAGGGTGTAGAGAAAAATGACAAGACTTAATGAGGATAAAGGACAATAAAATAATAATCCTCATAAAGACAGACGACGTTGATCGAAGTTAAATGTAAATTTTTGAACACTGTACGTGGCAAGGAAACAAGAATATATATATATATATGTGTGTGTGTGTGTGTGTGTGTGTGTGTGCGTGTGTGTGCGTGTGCGTGTGTGTGCGTGTGCGTGCGTGCGCGCGGTTGTGTGTGTATTTATGTTTGTATGTATACCAAGCATGGCGATAAAGCCACTAATACTAAAAGTGAAGAGTCAAACCTGCGGAAATCCATCGCCAGATGTTGTCGCAATATGCAGCACACACCATGAACCACCAAAAGGTGTACGGGTGAGCAGGAGGCTTCAAAGCGTGAAGAACAAGCGTAACGGACGATAGCCGAACTGGTTGGCCATCAACAACACGCACGGAAGAACACATCCTGTGCGTCGATGCCTTGATCGGCCAAGTGCGACGAATCACGCTGGTCCACGTGGCGGCAATCGTGCGCAGCAGAATGCATGGTGACTTGGACTACTGCAAAATCTGTACGCGTTGTCTGCCCCCAAAAAAAGACAAGTGGTGTAGACGTGACTTTGTAGAAACGTGAAACTTTTCCTTTTTCTTTGTTTTTTTTTTGTAAAGGGGCGAATAAGTAAGTTGACAGATACCAGAAGGGCGTGAACCTACGGAGTTGAAGGTGGTCGAAATGTGATATATGCATTTGTTCTTTATCAGTGGAAATAAAATTGCTGTAGGTGGTGTAAGGAAATTGACTTTACAGAGTGATTTACGTTCATGCATGTGTGTCTCTCTCTCTCTATATATATATGTATATATATATATATATATATATATATGTTTGTGTGTGTGTGTGTGTCTGTCTGTCTGTCTGTCTGTCTGTCTGTACGCACCCGCATCAATCTGTTTCTAAATATCTATCTATTACATAGGTATTGATTGGTTAAAAAAAATTTACTGATAAAATACATTGGAAATTTCGGGAAATAATTCAATGTAATCCACTATCTGTGCGATAGCACTCACCCAAGATTCTGGGGGAAAGTGCGGCACTGTTACAGAAATACTTGCTGGCACTTGATTTCCAACCAAAATTCCAAGTATAAATTCCTGATGTAATGTATAAATCAACGTACACATATCGTAATAAGAAAAAAAAATCGCAAGTTTTTACAGAGATATTAATAAATCCGTCTGACATCTCAGCTACATTCAATTTCTTACTGACGTATCGTAACCTCCCTCTGCCTATTCTGTAATGAATATTCGCTAATTTTTAGATTGGCTGTTAGGTCTCTGTTGGAGTTTTTGGGTACCCTGGTGTACTAGTGAGCCAGCCAAAATGAGCTGACTCATTTTATAGTTCAGTAATATAACATTTAATCAATCAGAAGGATCAAAATATTCAGTGCGACGTGTATAAAGGCGGCCATGCTTTTTCCGGAATATTCACTTCGAGCCTTTGATATCAAAGACTGAAGAAATACGGAACAGCTGCTGGTGGTAATGGCTATATAGTCAGAATCAGTAGAGTGTCTGACCCGTGAGTATTAATCTTTAACGTTGTTTCATTGAACATATTACGTACTGCGCTGTATTCTATATTCATAGACTATGGTGAACACTGTCAACAGTCTCATCATTATATTTTTTTATCATTATTAATAATTTCACCCCAAGCAAGGCGGAAATGCCACTGGTACGCAGGGGGTCACAGAGAGCGAAAATGAGGGAACAGAGTTGGTAGAAATGGGACCGAGGAAATGATACAAACTGAACGGGGTTCATGAATATAGCAAGTGGAGATCGACGTTGTATTTACATTTCTGAAGATTATAGTTATCAGGAAAGCAAGGAAATGCAAGTGTGTTTCACAGGCGGCAAGTTCAAGAAAAGAAACTGTTGGATAGAAGTGGCAATTACATTGAACTAATTCACCACTAAAAGGGATGGAACTTTAATGCCAAGCTAGTAACACACTTAAACTGGCGTAGTCTGGACAACAGCAAAAACCAAAGCTTGTCAGAACAGTTGCCATGAAAATGTTTGTAGAAAAGTCAGAGGGAAACCAAGTCACGTCGCTGAGAAACAGAATAAAGTCGAGATGCCAAGTCAGGAATGATTACATTGCAGATGCTTCTTTGGATTTTGCCAAGAACCACGAGATGCATAGCAGGAACATCATGTCAGATATGGCAACAGTATTCAATCCACGGGCGAATCCTGGATTTGTAAATGTGCAACACGGAATTAGTGTGAAGGGAACATTAATTCAACCAAATATGTTTCTATATTAAAGAAAGGGCTCCTTCCAATATTCTCAAGTAGTAGAATGAGCAAAGTTGACTCCCTATTTATGGAAGATGGAGCTCCATGTCACACATTGGTTGAGACAAAATAGGATAAATAAACTTCCATGGCCAAGTCAGTCCCCGGATATTAACCCTATTGAACACCTTTGGGGCATATTAGATCGAAAACTCCGCAAAAAGAACAGGAATCCATCTTCTAAGCCCAAACGTTTAAGATTATTGCGTGAAACATGGCAAGAAATCCCTCAAGATGATATTCGTGAACTCATCGCTAACATGCCTAGAAGGGTCCTTGCATTAAAAAAATCAAAAGGGATGTCAACCAAGTATTAGTCATTAAATTTATAACCATTTATAATTACTTCATTTGTATGAATTACTTGTTTAATCAAATAAACGGTTTGTGTGAGCGTCTATTCAATTCTGCCATGTCTGTGTGTGTGTGTGTATATATATATATATATATATATATATATATATATATATATATATATATATATATATATATATATATATATATATATAAATTGGACAGAGTCCCACAATTTATTTAAATACATTTTTGATATGTTTAACGTTCTTTTTATAAATACAAGTATTTAAGCAAATGCTCTGTTTATAATAAACAATATTAAATAACATTCAGGCCAGTAAATGTTATTTAATATTGTTTATTATAAACAGAACGTTAAATATATATATATATATATATATATATATATATATATATATATATATATATATATATATGGTCCAAGAAATGAAAGCAATATCAATTCCATAATAAGACTTTGAGATAACTATATTGTAATCATTTGTTTTAAACTACATTTTATATTTAACAGATGAGTGGACGGACTCCATCTACAAACCTTAGGAGCCGTCCATTGTTGTACTAGCAGACGAGGCAGATATTTCCCGCAGTATGTTGCCATTTCTTTCGGCGCTGGACCAGCTTCCTTCCAAGGCTATAGAACCTAGTCTGTCCTGCTATTTACCCATAGCTGGGGTGGGGAGAAGAAGAGGATCCATACCTTTCCAAAGGCTTTTAGCACGTAAGTGAATGTATTGGATTCAACTGGAATTCGAACTCGGCTCTCCGATTCCTCAATCCGAGCCGCTATCCATTACTCAATGGAGTTTGTCTTGTAATTTATGCCCAGCTGCATTATGGTGTTATATAGACTTTAAATTAGATTTTTGTTTTGTTTTTATTAAATAGGGCCTAACAAATTATCTAACAAGTGACCTAACA
>OZ038505.1:2185000-2207500 GCA_964036315.1 Acanthosepion esculentum
TTTCCAAGCCCCAGAAATTTCAGCTGCTTCAACTGATGTTAATCAAAAGTTCCTCGTTTTTTGAATAAGCTCCAAAACTTCATCGTTGCTCACATGTTCTGTTCGTCGTATCCTTAGCATCCTTCCTCTTTATCTTCCATTGTTCTTCTCAGTGGAATAAGCCTAGCGAAAGAGGGCGAAAAGATGAGCTCGAAATGCGATTTACAGGTCGGGGTCACTAAAATAAAGCCGGCGTGGAAATTTAAATATCTGGGAAGTGTTCTGACAGACGACGGTAGGTGCGACACTGAGATACGAAGACATACTGGGATGGCCGAAGACAAACTCCAAAGGGCTAGACAGGGTATTACGAGACGGGATGTTTTCGTTGGTAACAAAGAAAAGAGTACTCATCTGCTACATGATATCTGTCTTCGTTTACGGCTGCGGATGTTGGACGCTCTCCTCAAAGATGAAGAAGAGACTCGAGGCAACGGAGGTGTGGTTGAACATGAGGATGCTAAGGACACCATAGACCGAACATGTGAGCAACGATGAGGTTTTAGATAGAAAGAAAGAAATTGAATATACAGCCTGCAATAGATAGATATATAGATAGATAGATAATGAACAGAATGTGCTAGCTAGCTAGCTTGCTTGCTAGAGAGAGAGAGAGAGAGAGAGAGAGAGAGAGAAAGAAATATAATATACAGCCTGAAGTAGATAGATAGTGAACAGACTGAGATAGAAAGATAGATAGATAGATAATGAAAAGAATGTGCTAGCTAGCTAGCTAGCTAGAGAGAGAGAGAGAGAGAGAGAGAGAGAGAGAGAGAGAGAGAGAAAGAAAGAAATAAAATATACAGCCTGAAGATAGATAGATAGATAGATAGATAGATAGATAGATATACATACATACATACATTCGTAGGAATATACTGAAATAGATACATAAGTATATTCGAAGATAGATAGATAGATTTTTTTGTGAAACATCTTAGTCATGGTTTATAAAACGAATAACTTTCGCGCTATGATGAGAATCGATAAAATGAAGAATTTGACGACTGATTTAATGTCGTTAATAGCAAAGAAGTAAATACAGATGGGAAAGTGATTGATTTAGGATGACGTCAATCGCCAAGATGAAGATTCTGATGGATGCAATTTTGTTGAGAAAGAAGAAGAAAAAGAAGAAGTAAAAGAAGAAGAAATGATTGTGGTGAATATGTAAATAATGCTACTACTCTCTAAAATAATAATAATAATTAACTATCATTATTATTATTTGTAATGTGAGTCGCAGTAGTAGTAGAAATATTACTAAAACTCACTAACAATAATAATAATAAAAATCAGTGTATATTTAGGACATAATGTATTATGTACACTATTTACATTATTCGGACTCTTGTCCTCAGCTTTGTCGCCATATTTATTACAAAATTTCTGCCCTTCATTATCTTTCTATATTTCTGAGACGAGGTATTATGTACACTAATTAAATTATTCGGACTATTGTCCTCATCTTTTGCCATATTTATTACAACGTTTCGGCCTTTCAGTATCTGTCTATATTTTTAAGATGAGGTATTATGAACACTATTGACATTATTCAGACTATTATCCTCATCTTTGTTGCCATATTTATTACAAGGTTTCGACCATTCTGTATATCTACAGTTCTGAGATGAGGTATTATGTACACTTTTCACATTATTCGGACTATTTTCTACAGATTTGTCGCCATATTTATTACAACGTTTCGGTCCTTTAATATCTGTCTATATTTCTGTGATGAGGTATTATATACACCAATTACATTATTCGGACTATTGTCCTCATCTTTGTCGCCATATTTATTACAACTTTTCGGCCCTTCAGTAACTGTCTATATTTCTGAGATGAGGTATTATGTACATCAATTACATTATTCGGACTATTGTTTTCATCTTTGTCGCCATATTTATTTCAACGTTGCGGCTTTCAGTATCTGTCTATATTTCTGAGATGAGGTATTATGTATACCATTTAAATTATTCGGAGTATTGTCCTCACCTTTGTCGCCATATTTATCACAACGTTTCGGCCCTTCAGTATATGTCTATATTTCTGAGATGAGGTATTATGTACACTATTTACATTATTCGTACTATTGTCCTCATCTTTGTCGACATATTAATTACAACGTTCCGCTTTCACCAAAAAGAGTGTGAGTTCAATACCCGGTTAAGGCAGTGGAGAACTTGGAGAGGGGAATTAACAGAAGATAACTGATAACTGACATCCATTAAACATGGCACGTGGAACTAGATCAGTTTACCCCAGTGAGCGAAATAAAGTGTTCATTTCGACATTCCAAACACATAATGTTGGCCGCAGCGTACAATGGCCGAAACCTTGTAATAAATATGGCGACAATGATCCGAATAATGTAAATATTGTGAATAATAATAATAATAATAATAATAATAATAATAATAATAATAATAATAATAATAATAATTATTATTATTATTATTATTATTATTATTATTGATATTGCGAGTATTAGTATTAGTATTTCCATTAATAAATTTACTGTATAATATATATAATGTGCGTCTATTTAATAACGAGTATACACTAATAATACAATTTAAAGTGATACAAATCTCTCTGATTAGTAAACCTATTCTAATAAATAATCTTAGTTTGAAAGTTTTTCTTTAACAAGATTTCTCAAAATTTCAGGTCGGTAGGTAAATTTAAATACATATACTGTTTAATATACCGGGTGTAACAGGAAAATTGCCCATTTGTTAGAATACGATTTGAACCGCTCTATCTCAGAAATGATTAAAGATATCTTACTGGAATTCTCCGAGTTTTTTTATTTTTTATTAGACTATGGGACTGCACTTCGAACAATAATAATGTTATAATTTAGCTCTAAGTTGAGATGATGATCCCACTTACTGTTGTGACCTCCTGATCCAGTTTTCCTTTTCACTGTTCCCTCTTTATTAAACTTATTCACTGTTCTTTTGATGGTTCTTGAATGGACTTTTAAGATGGAAGCCACATTATAAGTATACGTATATGAGTATTGGTACGATTACTGAAGGCTTGAATGATATTTTCCTTTCACCATTGCTCATTCGGAAAGACAGATTGGCTGACACAAAACGATTTTAAACTTTTCTCTTTCTAGCCGAATAACTGAAAAGTTGTTTTGTTTTCAGTGATTCTTACAACAAATGGTGTCAAGATGGCTAAACGTCTTAAATGAAAATCTGGGGAAAAGAAACTCAGTTTACTTTTCTTTTTTTTTTAGATATTAAACATTATATGTGATAGACAGTTATCGAAAGAACTGACTTAGTTTTCTGAGGTATACGGTGGGCGTACTCAATGAAAATCACACATGCAACACACTTGATTGAGCGTATGAAGAGTGAATGTGCTAAAAACGACGATAATATGGAGTTATTGCATCGAATTCACGTGAATCTGGCAAAGTAGATCAACCTTTGCATCCCAAATGTTGGAAATCATATTGAAGATGTTATTTATTAATATTCCAATTGAATAAAATGTTGAAAATTTCATTTCTTGAAAATATGCATTTTTTTTTTCTTATATGGCCAGACGTTAGGGACTCCCTGTATATGTATAGATAGATAGGGATCGGCAGGTGATAGATATACATGCATCAGTTATAAAATCTGCCTCTGGCCTTTTCAAGAATTCAATGACATCATCTCGTGTTATTTAGCATATTTTTGAAATAACAACAAGAACCAAATCCCATTGGTAAGAAAAAATTGTGTCATAAAAATAATTCCGATCCTATACTCCAGATGTTCTGAGAGCAAAAGTATTTATTGCTTTTTTTGTCATGCCGTGAACGATGGTTACTAACGTCGTCATGTACACAGTTAAACCCGTGTAAAAATTAACTATACAGAAAGATGTGGAGAACCATGATCACTTACACCCCTGGGCAAATTGAAACAAAATAAATAATTCCGTTATTATTTCCTTTTTCTGTATTATTCCAGTGAAACATGACCCAGTACACATGTTAGTACTTCGTATGTCCATTCCACAAAGGCGGTGTTTGCAGATTGACCACACATTCTCGATTGGATTTCAACCAGGAGAATTTCCAGACCAATTTATAGTACATTGATTTGCTCAATGGTAAGGCTTGCCATTGTGTTCGTGCAGCTTTACAATTATCGTACCCTTCCTTGGAGTAACGTACATCGGAGACAATGTCCGTAGGACAACTAATCGACAGTCGAGACAAAAGTGTCTAGATGTGATGCAATCACGGTTGACGCTATATTTTTTTCAAGGCCAAACAAATTTCATCACACACCCGGAAAATAGATTCATATTACTGATCTAATGTGAGGAAAAATAGAAATCAATTACATCCTGTTACTCCAGTGGGTCTAAAACTGATCGTATATTGAAATAAAGTTTGTTTCAAATAATTCGCACAAGGGTGTATATCAACCGTAGTTAGAATTCCGGTGTCACGTTGGAATAATCAAAAATATCTTCGAAAAGCTAAACAAAGAATTAAAAAATGTGTGTGGGGGGATATTTTATAGACTAACAAAAGAATATTGAATTGCTTCATAGTATAAATCTACCTATATCAGAACGAACGTTGCACAATTTCTTTACTGGTAAAGAAGAGAAACAACAGATATGTTTTTACAGAAGAATACTGAGAATAACATAGAATCTGCATGTGAGGAAAATGGCAACAAAAAGGACACGTATATCTTTTTTAAGCATTTCTCCGCAAGCAAGTCGGGAGGGCCACTGGTACGCAGGGGGTTACAGGGGATAACAGTAACAGAAAAAATGTGTATAGGGGGTGGACTGAGGAAAGCATAAAAAGAACAAGGGAGATCAAAGCATCAGAAGATGACGATTAAAGTTATATTTAAATTTTTGAAGATTGTAGTTATCAGGGAAACAAGTAAGCGGAAGGGAGTTTCAGTGTCTGGAAGTGCGGGAGAAGGAGCTGTTAGAGTAGAAGTAGCGGTTACATTTAACTGTTTCAATAGTAAAAGGTGGGATCTAGATGCTAACTTAGTAGCACGCTTAGATTCAAGTAGTCCGGGGACCAGGGAAAATAACTCGTCAGAGCTGTAGGCATGAAAATGACAGAGGGAAGCCACATCACATCTGTGAAAAGGTGACAGGAGACGAAATGACAAGTTAGGGCCAACTACATTGCAGATCATTCTTTGGATTTCGTCGAGGTTTTAGATCGAGGGCGATGAGAGTATACCTTTGATTTCTGTTACCCCCACAGAAAGAAAAAAAACAGGTAATCGGGCGCTCTTTGTGTTGTAGTTACCAATATGTTGTTCATCATAAACGTTTCGACAATGAAAGCGTGATGATCGCCATTACAATTCATGTTGGCAAATGAAAATGATGTGAAAAAAAAAATGATATTATGTGACCATATCGAAAATAAAAACAATTTTCGTTCATTCCTCTATTTCGTTTTTATTAAAAAATTAAATGTGTCAGATCATTTTGTTACACTATATATATATATATGTATATATATATATATATATATATATATATATATATATATATATATATATTAAACATGTTGTGTTGAATGTTAAAGAAACATTGTCCTGCACATTTTCTTCTGAATTTTCTCATATTTTCTAATGAGACTTTTTATTTGAAAATGATATCGAAATAAATATTGTCCGTACGATAACCTAGTACTTTCGAACATCATTGTTCATCTTCTGCGTCAAAATTTTTAGTCAAAATTTTTTAAAAACATTTGCCAATTGTCTTGTAGCGGAATCATGTTGCTACATTTTTTTTTACAAACTAAATAAACGTTAAAATCCTTTTAATTTCAAAAGACGGGATGATGTTATCACGTGCATGGCGAAGATTTTTAATCATGTGACAGCGTGAAAAAGATTTTCATTATACAAGCAAAAAGATCGAAGAATACGTTATAAAATTTAAATATATTATAAACATTGTAGGATGTATATATATATATATATATATATATATATATATATATATATATATATATATGTGTGTGTGTGTGTGTGTGTGTGTGTGTGTGTGTGTGTGTGTGTGTGTTTGTGTTTATATATGGATTAAGTATTTCACCCCAAGCAAGACAGGAGTGCTGCTATCACGCACACAGGGGGTACCGGTGTGTGAAAATGAGAGAAAAGATTGGGTATAATGTGGATTGAGAAAAAGAAAAAAGGACAGGGTTCGAGGGGGACAGAAAATGGCGATTGACGCTGCATTTAAATTTTTGAAGTTATCAGGGAACCAATTGAGAGGAAGGGAGTTCCAATGTCACGAAATGCGAGGAAAGAAAGTCATCCACAGACAGACTATTTCGTTGTATCACAGCTCATAAGTGTAGCTATACGTCCACTTGCCTCTAGCTAGGATCCAAAACCGACTGAATTGGCGTCAGTCGGAGATACTACCACTAAGCCGTTGGTGCACGGCCGGGATGAAGGTGAATTTAAGCGTATTTATTTTTAGATAAAGACATAGTGACCGAGAGAACTCGATTCGATTTACCGAGAGTATTGCATTATTAGCCGTAACAGTCACTGTTTACAAACCCACACTTCCTCCCCAGAGAGCACAACGGAAATAAATTTTTCAGGAGCATATATTGTATATATATATATATATATATATATATATATATATTATGGACACATGGAGGAAGATACGTCATGAAGATAATACTTCATGAAGATGACACCAAAGTCTGTTTGCCCAGGGGTCACTTAAGGCCTAAATCTAGCCCTGCGTGCAGACATATGTATTTTTCTTGATAAGTTTTACAGTAGATATATTTTCTGAAAAACAAGTTTCGCTTTCTGTATGAACATAAGTGACATTTTGCTGATTTTTTTCATTTAACACTAAATAAATTTTGCTCATTTTTTCATTGTACAGGAAATATATTTTTTACTGACTATTTTATTCTACACGAAATGTGTTTGCTGATTATTTCATTTTACACGGAATATATTTGGCTGAATGTTTAGATATTGAAAAAAAGAATTGACTATTCTATACACAACTAACCTCTCATGTAATTTTACCAAGTGAAGACAGTATATATTTCTAATGTAAATAAACACAGTATGTATTAATATTATCATATATACTCGTGCAGCGTACGAGCCTCAAAATTTTCATTTATAAAAAAAATATTTTATCATGTATCTCGTATATGTTACCTGTTCCATTTTTTTGGAGACCAAATTACAAAAAAATAATCTCTTTTCCTTTATTTCTGCATCCCATATTCTTCTTAACTGGGTTAAATATGTAAAAGAGAATAGTAAAACTATTAACTATACTCATTGCGTGAAAGCTTACAGCCATAAACAACCAAACGAGAAACAGCTAAACATCTTATAAACTTAAACAATGGAAAAAGTTGTATATGCGCTTTGTATATTATGGTAAGATACTATATGCCAACATTACATGCATTATTATTGTTATACAGTTAAGTAGAACAGCCGTTTTATTAATATCATGTTTATTTTAAATGTAGCTATATTTTTGCTACAGTCAATAGATATATGCTTTGGTTAACAGCGTAGCCAGAGCCAGCACTACATACGCTAATTTTATCTCGTATCTGATGCGACCCTCTTAAAATTAAGTTCAATTCTAGGTCTTCAAAAGACGCATTATAGGCGAGTACATTCGCTAATTAATCTTGAAATAAATACTCGGGAATTATTTTGGTAGCGTCATATGGTCGAGGGATATTGCCAATCATTCTTTAAAGCTCTGACCTCCCATTAACTTCATCACCATACACGCACGAACGTTTGAAGAAAGAACCTGATTCCGTGGCCGGAAACTTGGTCAAGAGATATGTGGCCGAGAGAAATTTGGCCGAAGAATATTTGGCCGACAGACATTTGACTGAAAACATTTGGCAGAAAGGACATTTGGCCGAACGGACATTTGGTCGAGGGACATTTGTCCGATAGATATTTGGACGAACAGACATTTGCCGAGGGACATTTGGCAGACAGACATTTGACTGAGAGACATTTGGCCGACGGAGATTTGACCAAACGGACATTTGACCGAACGGATATTTGGCCGACATATATTTGACTGAGAGACTTTTGGCGAAAGGGACATTTGGTCGACGGACATTAGACCAAACGGACATTTGGCCGAAACACATTTGGCCGAACGTACATTTAGTCGAAGGACATTTGACTGAGACTCATTTGGCATAACGGACATTTAGCCGACAGACATTTGGCCAAACGGACATTTGGCCGAAGAACATTTGGCCGAAGGACATTTGGCCGAAGGACATTTGGCCGAAAGACATTTGACAGAGAGACATTTGGCAGAACGGACATTTGGCCGATGGACATTTGACCAGACGGACATTTGGCCAACAGACATTTGACTGAGATATTTGTGCGAACGATCATTTGGCCGTGGAACATTTGGCCGAGAGACATTTGGCCGAACGGTCATTTGGCTGAGAGACATTTGGCCGAAAGACATTTGACAGAGACATTTGGCAGAACGGACATTTGGCCGACAGTTAATTTAGGGAAAGACATTTGGCAGAACGGACAGTTCGTCAACAGATATTTGACCAAACGCAATTTTGCCGAAAGACATTTGGCAGAACGGACTTTGGTCGACGGACATTTGGCTGACAGACATTTGACTGAGAGACATTTGGCCGAACGGACATTTGGCCGAGGGACTTTTAGCCGAGAGATATTTAACTGAGAGACATTTGGCAGACCGGACATTTTCGCCGACAGACTTTTGACCAAACGTCCTTATGTCCGACAGACATTTGTCAGAACTGATATTTGGTCGAGGGAGTACGGATATTTGCCGACTGATATTTGGCCGACAGACTTTTGACTGACAGACATTTTGCAGAACGGACATTTAACCGAGGGATATTTGACCAAATGGATATTTGAACGACAGACATTTGGCCGAACGGACATTTGACCGACGGACATTTGGCCGACAGACATTTGGCCTATAGGACATTTGGCCGACAGGCATTTGGCCGAACGGACATTTGGCCGACAGGCATTTGGCCGAACGGACATTTGGCCGACAGACATTTGACTGAGAGACATTTGGCAGTACGGATATTTGGCCGACAGATATTTGGCCGAACGGACATTTGGCCGACAGACATTTAGCCGACAGTCATTTGTCCGAACGGAATTTTGGCCGACAGACATTTGACTGAGAGACATTTGGCAGAACGGACATTTGGCTGATAGTCATTTGACTTAGACACATTTGGCCGACGGACATTTGACCAAACGGAGATTTGGCCGTCAGATATTTGGTTGAACGAACATTTGGCCTAGGGACATTTGGCCGACAGATATTTGACTGAGATACATCTGGCAGAACGGACATTTGGCCGATAGTCATTTGGCTGCACGGACATTTGGCCGACGGATATTTCACCGAATAGTACAAGTAAATATAGTAACAAGCGATATTTAAGTATTCTAATTTGCAGTATTATAATGTTGAATGGGTCAAGTAATTGCACATTAGTGTCTTATGAATATTTTAGTGTGATAATTGTTCACATAATATCCCCTATTTCCCAGAGATTGTGTTTAACATTTGATTATTAAAATTATTGCAGAAAAACATTTTGAAAATTAAGAAAAAATGTTTCGATTAAATTAATAATTAATTAATAATGCGTGATTAAATTAAAACCTGTCAAAAAGACATGAAAGTTTATAAATTAATTCGTGAAATAAATATAAATGCATGTAGTACATAATTGAAGAAATTAAATAGCGAATTTAATACTGATGGCCGTCAATCTCACCTTTCTGTTATATTAAACAAGATCAACACAGTTACTCTTTTTCTCATAAAAACTATGATAAAGAGTGTGACATGTAAGCACGCCACAACATTTTCGGATAAATTTCCATTCGTTTAAATGTCCGTCGGTCTAATGTCCCTCGGCCAAATATCCGTCGGTCAAATGTCCATCGGCCAAAAGTCCGAGTACCCCTGATTCGCTATCATTAGCTAGAAAGACGATATTTATATCATTCACTCTATTTGACTTCAAATAGTCGGGCCTGGACGATGATTATTATTATTATTATTATTATTATTATTATTATTATTATTATTATTATTATTATTATTATTCAAACGAAACTTCTTATTAAATATTCAAGAAATAACCGTTAATTTAGTCTGCAAAAAAATCGTTAAATTTTATAAATTGTTTATAAAATCTATCCATTCAGTTTTTCCTTTCGAAGTAGTAATCTCTTAATATTTTCATCCGAAAGAAGTTTACGAATCTGGGGATCAAGTAAAATGCCCTCCATTATCATTGCTTCAATTATCCTGGGAAATTTATTCTGCATATACAAAATGCTGCCTATGATTTTTCCACGGCTTTCATGCAATTTTTTCCATAAGACCAGGCTTAATGTGAAGATGTATCAAAAATCTTTCTTTGACTCATCTAGTTGTGAATGTTGAACATTTTTCCTGCCTGATTCCAGTGATTGTCGTAGTTTCACTTGTTATAATAAGAATTTCTGTCACGGCTGGACGATTCCAAATGAAAACAAAAGGACTTGGTAAGTATCCACCTCGCAGTATATATCAAGAGAACAACAACCTTCAAAACTCCGCAAGGTTGCCAGTTATTTTGATCATAGCTGATACATATCAATATTTGTTTCATGTTGTCATAAGCTTCTTTCGTATGAAGTGAGATTGAAGGTAAAACTTTATTATGTAACAGGGAGAGTTTGGGAACCCCACAAGCCCACAAACATTTTTTTATTAAAATTGGAGTAGATTTGAACAGCGAAATTAGATCAGAACAATTTTGTTTAATGATGGGAATCTGATCTAGCCCATTTAGAACTGGGTCATTAGGAAGACAATGGAAGATGATCGAGATAATTATTATCGGTTAAAATTTGAAATAGAGCTTACTAAGGCTACGAGGAACTTTGAAATTCACATGATTTTGTGTTGAAGGCAGATAATAATTTATGATCAGCCAGGTTTATCTATATAAACGCGCACATAAATCTGTTGACACAGTGGTTGGCTCATCTGCCGTCGAGTGCAGTCGAGCTGGGTAAGGAGAGGTCGGAGACTGGAAGTGACGTCAGAGTTTGGAACCAAACGCCCGCTAACATATTTTGTTGATATAAGTAAGAAGAAGCGAATTATACCTCCAACAATCTAAGACCAGAGAATTACCAAAAAGTATCAATAGTGCTCCGACATCTGATAATTCCGAGAGATCACGGGCTAAGCTGCTTTTAATAATTTAACAGGAATTATCGGAGTATGAAATTGGGTGTGAGACGTATAGCAACTTAGACACCAAAAGTGTGTCATATGTTAATATTCTCTCATAAATCCGGTAATTCCTGTAAAGATAATAAGAATAATGACAGTCTTATAAATTTGTAATTCAAAGAGACATGCCGGTATGATTATTCATTGTGAGAGAAAAATCTATCTGTGACATCCATATTCCGCAACCACTTCTCCCGACCGCGTTCAAACATTTGAGGGTCAAAACTTGTCCAGCCACCGCAAACGTCTGTTGCGCATACATCCGTATTACTACAGATTCGTCCTCTTTAGTGCAATCAGGACCAGGCACCTCTCAATATTTTTCCAGCTGCTATCCGTCGGCAGACAGGGATACAACTGGGTTGCATTCCCCCTGAAGACAGAGACGCAACTGATAGATGCTTACAGTACTATCAGGACAAGACCTCATCCCAAATTTCTTCTTCTTCTCGTTCTTCTTCTTCTTCTTCTTCTTCTTCTTCTTATTATTATTATTATTATTATTATTATTATTATTATTATTATTATTATTATTTTCTTTTATGTCTGGTGTTTATACATTTCTTTCCGTGTCCCGCCCAGGGACCTAAGGTTAGAAATGGTATCATGAAAATTTCCACTGAAAAAAATAAAAAATAAATAAAAAATAAAAATTATTACATAGATAAAGCCCTTCGTAAACTGTGGACTGTACTCGTCAGAATTTTTTTTTTGTATTTCTTTGAGGCATGGACTTCCCGGAATCCCTTCAATTAGTCTACTGGAATCTTTATTATTATTATTATTATTAGTGTTCTTCTTCTTCTTCTTCTTCTTCTTCTTCTTCTTCTTCTTCTTCTTCTTCTTCTTCTTCTTCTTCTTCTTCTTATTATTATTATTATTATTATTATTATTATTATTATTATTATTCCTGCCCTTCTTCTGCTTCTTCTCCTCCTCCCTCAACTCCTCCCTCCTCCCCCTCTTCTTGTTCTTCTTCTTCTTCTTTGTGCCCTGTTCCTTCAGTACCTGTCCGATCACATATCCCCACGACCGACTCTTTTTGTAGCTCTGAATAAATTTTATCTTTTTTTTTTATATCACCCCAAGTTCTTGTTTTGTCAACCATTTCCACAAGCCCCTTATGTAGGCTATTCGTTACTTCTCTTTGTCCCACTTGCCCTCAGTATTTTCTGTGAAAGACAAATTTTCCAAGCCCTCTTTTCTCATTTCCCCCCTAGAAACCCCAACTGCATCTTTCTGATTATAAATACGTGTCCTTTTTCTTCCCATTTTTCTTTAAACTTCGTCGTTTCTCACATTCAACCCGCGGTATACCCAGCAACCCTCCAGCCAACTTTAATCTGTAAAAATTTAAATGCAATGACAATCGCTATCTACTCTCCAGCTGGTTGTTTTTTTTTTCTCTTTCTACTCATTACTAATTTTTCTGTTCCTTATACTTCAACACCAAGTAACACAGCTTTAATCAGCTAAAATTTAAATGCAACTTCAATTGCCAGAGTCTATCTTCTTCAATCCGGCTCAGCTTACTTCAATCTTCCCTATATCCAGTCTTTTCTCTCATTGTCCCTGTCCCTGTGTACATGTGGCATTCCCGGTTTCCTTGAGGGTTATATGATAAAAAAAAACTGTCAAGGACACTCCGTCACTGTTAGATTTCCACAATACGTTGTTCCAACAGCAGCGTAGTTCAGATCGCTTCGGGCCAAAGTTCATTCTTCTAAGATAGATATGGCAAACAAGCTTACATTCACTGCAATAATGATTTTTACTTTTTTTTACGCTACGCATTACGTAAGACCACCTGGAATTGGCATTGAACGATTTTTAAAAAATTCAATTCACCCAAAAAAGGCAATGAAGCCATTATGACGCAAGAGGCTATTGGGAACTAAAGAAAATGACAAAGACTTCAGAAGGAAGCGGAAACACACTCCTAAACAGGAAACAGAGGATAAACTGCTACTCCGGTTCCCAAAACCTGGGAGGAGTGTGAACCAGTGCATTGAATGTAATTAGAAGAGAGGGTTACATCGAATGAGCTGCTTAAATAACTTGTGTAAATCTACGGTAGAAATGAGTGTCGGAAAAATAGCAATAAAGACACTCATTTCTAAAAGACACAAAAGACAGGAAGTTGTGGAGCTCGATAATCGCTTATGTCCTGAAGGGACAGTACTTAAAGAAGAGAAATTCTCAATAATGTTTTTTATATTTGCAATAAAGCCCCTATAAATCGCAAGGTAAGAAATCCTCAGGATGAAATTTTTCAAACTTCAAAATATCTAAGCGTCATGAATAATTTACTAAGCATATCAAATTTTGGACCAATGTCATGTGCATCACGACCCCATTACTAACTATTCATAACTCCAGCATCTTTAACAGGACACTAGCATGTGGCTTCCAGAATTGTATTTATTCGATTATTTTTGCAAGAAACAGAATCGTCTTGAAATCCTCACAATATTTGGTATTGGTGACGTTATCGCTAACATTTTTGTCTAGTTTAACATTTCTTTCAATTTCGCAAACCAATCGATGAAAATTGAATAAGCTGATTTGTCTGGAAAATAGTTTGACAAAAACCCTACTTCGCTGTTTAATAATTATTTTAATTTAATTTAATTTCATTGCACTTCATGATAAACATTATTTTTTTAAGACAATTACTGTTTTTCCCTTTTAACAGCGAAGAATAAATTCATAGGATTTCTTACTTTTGAGCATACAACGTACAACTGACCATGCGTAAATATTTCTTTCTTAAGAGAAATTCCAACTTTTTGAAGCATTTGGCCTTGTGATTTGTTTATGGTTCTTGCAAACACAGGACAGTTTAGAAAATGTATTCCAAATCTAGTTGTTTTCGCTCGTAAACCAGTGATTTCAGCTAGTTTAGGCAACTTATGTAAAGATATATATATATATATATATATATATATATATATATATATATATATATATATATATATATATATATATATATATATATATATATATATATATAAGTACTGTATTTTGTATCCCCTGTTTGCACTTCACTCCAAAAGTCGGTCAACATATGGCTATTTTAGAAGGTGTTACGGACTGTCGGACTAACGGAAGTCATCGAATTTTATATATAGATTAATCATAGTATGGAGCACACAGTCACTACACAGAAGTAAGTGTAAATCAAATTATCTCTGCTACCATCATCAAATATCTAGGCGTTTTTAAGCGTCAGGAAGAGAAATATTTCTTTATTTGATATTTTAGTCAAGGGAGATAACCCAAGACGTTTTTATGTTTGCAATGTATTTTGGTATATCGTATCCTTTTATGATTTTACTGTATCAAAACATTGATATCTTTGTATATTTTTAAAAAATTTTTATGACGAATGCTTGCGTTTATTCAGCCATATTTATTTTATATTTTTCTTTTATTTCGTCTGTATATTTATTATTTTTTTCAATTCTTTTCCTCATCTCATATATTTAAGTATTTAATTTTGTCGTTTACTTTTATTTTATTTTTATTTTTTACATTTTTATGTTTGTTTTTATTTCTACTTGATTTTTCTTTATCTTTCTTTTATTTATTTCTGTTACTTGTTTTCTTTTTGCGTTACTTATTTTCTAACCTTTCTTTTTATTTCTGTATGCATTTTCTTTTACTTGTATCATCTTTGTCGGTTATTGTCCTTTCCATCTTCCATCATTTTCTTTTCTTTATTTTTGCCCTCATTTTTTTGTTTGTTCTTTTCCTTCTTTCCGTCAAATCATGTTGTAAACACTGGTTCTTTATTGATCAACAAGGTTAAGCTGTGTCGACACCAGCGAGTACAAAAATGGGGGATACAAAAATCATCCTTCTAAGATCCGATATCAAGTTCGTCTTTAAATAACACACAAAGGGTTGATGAAAGTTACGTTTTAAATAGTGAGACATATTTGTTTATATTTCTGAGATGAGGTATTATGTACCTTATTTACATTGGAAAAATTAACAGGAGATAACTGACATACACATGGAACTAGAACAGTCTACCCCAGTGAGCGAAATAAAGAGTTCAGTTCACATTACAACCACCTGAAGAAGGCCGGAGCGTTCAACAGCCAAAATGTTGTAATAAATATGGCGACAAAGATGAGGACAATAGTCGGAATAATGTAAATAATGAGACATATTTCTAGGAAAATTGGTGTTATTGCGAATATATATATATATATATATATATATATATATATATATATATATATATATATATATATATATATATATATATATATATATATATAGGTAAAAAAACTATTTGTTAGAAAAATTATGTATAAAAACTTGTATAGACTTTTATGAGAATTGGAAAAAAAAGGCACCTAATATTTAATATAGAGGCATTTATTCATGCGATATAAAGCTTTACAGAGAAGAATTAAAATTTTGTTGCTTACAGTTGGATTTCCTGTGTTTTTTCTTTTCTTTTTTTTAAAAATATTTTTACTTTAACCGGTTTCACTTAGCTTTTCAAAATGTTTTTAACTATTTCTATCTCGTGTTGATTCTTACGTTTTTATTTTTATTTTTTTTCATAGGTATAACTATGAAAAAAAAATGATAATCAAGGGGCGTAACTCGCTATATATGTCGTTTATGGTAAGGGGAATATGGTAGAATCTATTTATGCAATGAATTAAGTATCGGTTTGTACTTGTCGATAAAAAAATTTCTTTATTAATCCGCCTTTGTTCAGTGGCTCTGTAGTCGCACTTGTAGAATTGGAAGACATTCAAATTTGGCAGATTTTGTCCTCCGCATTCTGCATTTCTGGTGAGTGGGGGGGGTCATATATATATATATATATATATATATATATATATATATATATATACACATACATATATATATATATATATATATATATATATAAGTCAACACTTAGAGGCGACAGTCTGTTTCATGCTAAATGCAATCGTCAGGCCACGATTGTATCTAGCATGAAACAGACTGTCGCCTCTAAGTGTTGACTTCTATGTTTACTTTTATATTTACACACGCTCTATTTCTGATATTGAGCACTTTACCCCATAAATATAGCACACCTTAAGACTATATATATATATATATATATATATATATATATATATACTTTATACCTCTATTTTTCTACATAGATCACTGTTTTGTTTACACGTTAAATTAAATAAATACTTATTTTCTCATCTGTATATGTACGTTATCATACGTATATATAGTTATTAATATCTCTTTATTTACTTTATGTTCAGACTTATGTCTGACTGTCTGTCTATCTATCTATCTATCTATCTTCAGGTAAAATGAGAATATATGGGGCATAATTCCACTGTCCGTAATATTTAATTTGAAAGAGGACTCAATACAAAGTCTAGCTAAATATTATTTATTTTAAGATATTAAACCAAAAACATGTTAAAAATCGATACATAATTACAATTATGTTTCCACACTACAAATTATTTTAATTTCAAATAGCAAAATACTTCTTTTTCTTGAGAAAAAAAAACAGAATTAAAGTTCACCGACTTCTTTTTATTATATAGGACATAAAAATAAGTTGTCTGCATATAAATCCTAGATAATTTCATTGTGGGTTGATACAGATGGTTACAGAATCCTACCGTTCAACTTTCCTAAGAAGTAAAAGCGAAAGAAGTAGGGAAGTAATTTAACATAATGCTAACTAGTTATATGTTCAGTCATAAAATCGTGTCGCTGATAAATAAAAGTCTCCTTTAAGAAACTGGTAAATAAACTAACCGTTTGAAAAAGAAAAAAGAAAAAGAAAAAAGAAACATCATAAATACAGAACTACATTGGTTAATTAATATGCAACTAATAAGTAAGTAACATCCATATAATATATTAATAAAACTGACTATGCCTCAATACAGAGCTATATTTAATCAAAATGAATTTTACAAATAGAATAGTAAGTCATATAAGGTGGAGCGCAGTTCATCTACTGATTATCACTATAAGAAAAAGTATTATCAAATTCAAAATTTAGACAAATTGTATGTTTAAAGGTAGACGATAACTACAATTTACAGTCAATTCCCTTTGGTTTAATAAGGAGATTATATCAGAAAACCTAAAAATTCATTTAAAGATCTACATTTTCTAGCTATTTTTAAAATTTCCATACGAATCTCTAGAAGAGAGGTGTTGACTATAACATCAATGTGACAAATTCTATATTTGTATTAATCCTCTCTCTCACTATATATATATATATATATATATATATATATATATATATATATATATATATATATAAAGTGCGTTCCATTACTTCTACATTGAAACGTGAATTAAGTTTAAGCGTCTAATGATTTTTGGGTATTTGGGCGATATTATATTCCACACATAATCGCCATGACTTAAATAACATGATCCAATACAGAAAAAAATAAATTTTCACCAATAACACTGAATTACTTACTGCTAACTTTCATCTGTCTTAATGAAACAACCTTATGTATAATCCGACTTAATGAAACACCTTTTACGCGCGCGCGCACACACACACACACACACACACACACACACACACACACACACATATATATATATATATATATATATATATATATATATATATATATATATATATATGTCAAATTGCAATATTATTATAAAAACGCACTCTTTTAAATTTTCAAAAAAAATTCAACCTTAGTGTTGCGACTGCACGCTCCAAAAGTCTGTATCCGTTAACAATAACACATTTAAAAAAAACGTATTTCGATTCGCATTATATTTTTTCGTCTCGGATGCTACTTGGATTTTACCAAAAACAATATAATTTCCATGCCTGAAGATGACTGAATGTACAGGTTGAAAGTACTTGCGTATTAAAGAAAGACCTTATACAGCTTATAATTTTAAAAACAAGGATCATAACATTCATCGAGTAATTGGTAGGTTAATGCACTTTAAAATTTTGTTAGTGAAGGGATTTCGCCATTTTATATCCTTAACTTTACTAATCTACTTTTTGTATGAATGATTAATTGTAATATAAATTGAAATGCACCACATATATATATATATATATATATATATATATATATATATATATATATATATATATATATATATATATATATTTGGTTGGATTTATGTTAGTTTGTGACCCTGGGTTTCACGCTTTTACGATCGTCAGACAAACTGATTAATTTTTTTTTAAATTTGGCTTTATGTTGATTGCGTTTATTGGTGTTATTATGGAAGTGGGGGGGGATGTTAGCTCTATCTTTGATATTGAGCGCTTTCTAATAAGTACCGCTCATATAATATATAAATAATAATATATATAATATATTATACATATATATATATATATATTTATATTTATATACACACACTTTTCACTCCCCCCATATATATATATATATATATATATATATATATATATATATATATATATATATATATATATATATATATACTTCGAAAGTAGTAATGGAATATTCATTTATTAATCCGATAGATTTTATCACTTAAAGGTTATTTTAGTGGATACTAATATTTGAGTAGACAATCCAATATTTATTATACGGTATATTTATTTATCTTGCTCCGTCGACTGAAATATTAGAGAAATCTTATTAAAACAAAATATGAGCTATCCGTCGTGATTCGAACCTGCTTTAGATATGACCATATTTAACTGTGCTCCCACTCCCTCATTTTATTTTCTTTAGATATGTCTTATTTCAGGGTCATTTTGAGACTATCTGTATTAACCATGATGATAAGTAGTCTTATTAATTCTAAGGTCAGTCATCATTGACGTAATAAGTCTTCCCAGTGTGCCAGGAACCGGTACCATATCCGTGCCACTTCTTCTGACCTTATGCACTAAGCACACATTCAGCTCTATTGTCACAGACTTACAGGAGAGTTTGAAAATCTGCTAGGCTTTTAAACTATGAATCTAAAGTGTTAATTTCCAAGTTTCAAAATTTGGGCCCAAATGTACATCCTATTTATTTTAACCACAATCTAGCGAATTTTGAAAGGGAAATTAAAAATATAAATCCATGAATATATCCTGTTAGTATTCCTAGTTGTCGTTCTCAAACAGTCACACGCCACATTTTCATGATGGTGTTATACGTATTTTATTTCACTGTTTTGCTGTTAAGTATATCGCATTCGTTGGTTGTGTAGCTATAACATGAAGGATTAATTGAAAAATCTAACAATATTAAATATAAAATTATATGAAAATGTTAAAAAAATATATCCGTGTCAGATATCCCGGCGGTCTCCCGTGGCGTTAAAGGTGTCTAGTCTTTCTTTGTTTCATGGAAACTCTCCTTGTCCCGGCAGATGATGGTTCGTGTACTGGCACAGCTATGCGTACCATATTTTGGGTAGCACTGTTTTAGAATTTACTACAATAATGATAGAGATTGTTAAATGAGGACCAATTTGTAAACTTGCGCTTTACTGAGGTAATATCACAAAGTATCAGTCCCTTCCTCGCGAAAGAGATTGTTGACCACTTCTCAGAAATTTTATATTTCAGTGTTCAATACCTGATAGACTCCAACATTTCAAAAGCTACTTATCAAAAATCCTCATCTATCCTTCTTTTTCTTTTCCTTTGAATCTAAGAATCCATTGGATGTGCGGACTTGTATAAAGGATATATGTACGACATGAGTAATCAGAGATCCGTGTTCGAATTACTTCGAGGTTCTTATATTCATTCACGCGTAAAATTCACTTGATTAATATTTTTGCCTTACCCATTAGAATCTTGACCGGCTAAGCAAGTTGGTTCTTTGTGTCGTGTTAGACATTTTTTCTCTCCAGAAGCTATCTTATATATCTATAAGTCTACCATTCGTCAATACTTAGAATATTCTTGCCACATATGGTCCGGTGCTCGGGTTATATATCTAGAGATACTTGATAAAATCCAAAGAATCTGCAATATTATTGGTCCTGATCATGCGACTCGGCTTCATTCACATATCCACCGTTGTAAAGTTGCCTTCCTGTGCCTTTTCGATAAATACTTCCATGGTAATTGTTCGGATAAACTCTTCGCTATGATACATAGCCATTATGAATATAAGCACAGTACTAGACTGGCAACAACAGGCAATGGATTTGGATAGATGCAACCGTAATTTCTATGCTAAGTTTTTTTTTTTCTCGCACTTCTCGCTTGTGGATCTCTCTTCTAGTTCCAAGCTTTCCCGCCAACTTTAATCTTCAAAATTTTAAATGCAACATCAATCGCTATCTACTGTTTGATTACTCTTCTTCTGTACTCACTTCTTGGTGGTGTTTCTATTTTTTAATTTTTCCGCACCCAGTAACATCTTAAGTCTCAATGGCTTTAATGCCTTGCTTGGGGTGAACTTGATTGAAAAACAACCCCCAGAAAACCGTTACCCTTCTTACATAACACCATGAACTGCAGGTTTTACTTTTACTTACGCTCAAAAAATTGCCACAGGACCATCTATCTTGATTAGCACTTGTATTGGGAGGCACAGTGGAGATATGGCTATAGGCCCGGATTAAGGAATCGGAGAGCCGAGTTCGAATTCCGGTCGAATCCATTGCATTAGGTGCTAATATCCACCACATTACGCGCTAATACGCTTAGGAAAGGTATGAATCCTCCTCTTCTCTCCCCAGCTATGGGGGTAAATAGCTGGACATACTGGGTTCTGTAGCCTTGGATGGCAACTGGTCTACCGCAGAAAGAAATGGCACCCTACTGCGGGAAAAAAAATCAGTCATGTATCGAAAGATACATGATCGCCTATGCGTGTATCTAACACGACACACAAAACCAACTTTCTTAGCAGTTGGTCAAGGTTTTAGTGGGTAAGGCAAAGACTGATTGGGTGAACATTAATAATAAAAGTAATATTAGTAAAAAAAAAAAGATTGGATACTTTAGCCTTGGTTGGCAACCAGATACAGAAGAAAAAACATCTAGTAAATCAGGCATGTATCGAAAGAGATATGATTACCCAACTGTGTATCATGCATGGGATATGCCAGACTGATTCGTATCCATTATTCTTACATTTTGTTCTTTCACTTAAAGTAATCGCTTACATTTTGGTCCATAATATCTCATTCATTTTTAGATATCTATATTAATTTTTAGATATCTGATAACGTCCCCTTTCTGCGGTTTATACTCGGGTGGATCTATCGTTTATATCCTTTCTCAGTTCTTTCGTTTAGGTTATAAGATTTATTCTTTTTTGATATTTTATATTTCTTTCTTTCATTTTACGTTCCTTTGAGTCCGTACTCTTTTATCAACATTTCTTTCCATCGAATCCATTATCGCCAATTCTTTTTCTTTCGCTAGAATCCATAATTATCTTCCATTTTCTTTCGTGTGAATCCAAATTTTTCCCGTTTTCATTTGATTGAATCCATCATTTTCTTCGTTGTTTTTGTGTGAATCCATGAATTAGTTCAGCGTTTTCAATTGATTGAATTCATTATCTTTCCTTCATTTATCCTTCATACGAATCAAGCATTTTCTTTCTGCTTATCATTTGAATCCATTTTTCTTTTTCTTTTTTTAGTTTCGTTTGAATACATTTTACGTCTTTCCTTAATCAGACTTCCATATTTTTATTCTTATTTCGTATGAAGCCATCATATCGCTTTTCTTTCGTTCGATTCCATTATTTTTCTTTCATTTTTCTTCAATATTTTCAGTATATTTCTGTCTTTTTCGTTTCTCTCTCTATTAACCTCTCTCTCGCCCCGTTGTTTGTTTTACTCTCTACATTTTTTTTTGTTTTTATTGTTTAAATCTTACCCACGCCATCATATCGCTCATTAATTTTCTCTCTTCTTCGTGTCGTTAATTCATTTTTATTCTCTCTTTCTGTCCTACTTTTGTTTTACATTCGCCCATCCCTCACCCGTCTTCTTTCGTTTCGGACGTCTTTTTTTTTTATATATATCTTTCTTTATTCTAACGTTTTCCCGTGTCCACTCCTCTTCCTCCTCTTCCTTCTTCTCCTCCTCCCCTTCCTCCTACTGCCTATGCCGTTTTAATCACTTAGGGTC